>CAEFZP010003019.1:0-12202 GCA_903064625.1 Mallotus villosus
CTTCTTCACCACACATCCCTGCGGCGGCGGAGCGCTCCGCCCGTCTGAGCGCGCTCCTCGCGATGCTTGCCGCAGCTCCTGCAGACGCGTCTCACGCTCCTTCTCTACTCTGGTCTGAGCCGGTGAGGAGGAGGAGCGAAGGAGGGGAGGGTGCGGAGAGGAGCGGGAGGATGCGGACGAGCGGGAGAGGAGGAGGGGGAGGAGGGTGGGGAGAGGGTGGGACGGATGAGGGAGGAGAGGAGGGAGGTGGGGCGGGGAGGGAGAGAGACGGGAGTAGGCAGCGTAGGGAAAAGTCAGCGGAAAAAAGTGGGGTTGAGGGAGGAGGCGAACGGAAACACGTTTCACCTCCAGACAACAAAGGTCAGACCTAAACATGGAGGTCATATGAGGAGCAACACTCTTGGCGAGTCTTTCCAAAGCGCCGTCGGAGAGCCTCTGAACCCAACAGCCTCCTCCCTGCAGGTTTACGACTCACACAAGCTCCGGCTGGGCGTGAGGACACGCTGCCGTGAGGATCAAAGACTCCCAAACAAAGAGTCCTAATCGCTCCATCGCCCGCCAAGAACAACCACAAGCTCTCCAACGCAGAGATATCCCAACATACAACGCTGCCCCGTGGAGTCTTACCTGTCCCATGTTACTCTCCTAAGCCCCTCGAGGTCTCACCATGACCAAGCTAAACACACACATCGGCGGTGTAGCTGAAGTGCTAGCGAGCTCTCTGTTTTCTGTTCTGTTTCCTGTGGCTGGATACAGAGTCATGGCTCTCAGAGTCCTGGCTCTCTCCCCGAATCCTGCACTGCAAAAACTCTAAATATAACCAAGAATGATAATCTGGTTGTTAGATTTTAAATCTACTTGGCCTCGTTTCTAATATAAATGGCTGATCTAGTGACTTCATTGAAGTAAACAACGGTATTTAAGAAAATCCACTTTGCAGCGTCTGCACGTTTACTGAGCTGTTTTGTTGCGACTTTCTTAAATTCGACCGTGGCGCCGTGGAGGAAGAGGCCAGCACCTCCCAGATCTGTGTCGAGGAGAGGAGGGGACGGCCGGGCGGAGGTGGAGTGGGACTGGAACACACGACGAAATCACAAAAAAGCAGAAAAAGAAACACACAAAGAAAGACAAGAAAACCTGAGGTAAAATACGAGAACGTAATCAATACAGCAACCCTCAACGACAGCAAGACAGATAACCACACGAACACTACCGCCAGCAACAAACGAACTACCAATGCCCACCTCAAGCCAGTTGCACACGTATCGATTCATCCAGACTCGCAGTACGCAAGCAAAGAAACACTCACCTCGCTACCTGCCCTCACTGCACCTCCCGATCCCACCCCTCACCACCTTCCTGCACACTACATCCCACCACACACTCACCTCATCACACGTAGCCAGGGAGGTGAGTGTAGGGGTTCTCACACAGCATCCAGGCTCATGCATGTTAGCAGGAAGTGACACGTCCTCACCGCCAACCACAGCTCCGGTCACCACGGACAATTAGCTTGACGAACAGGAAGTCCGGAGTGTGTTGAAAGGTAACATTTGTAGGGAAGGGGGACTTTAACGAGGTGTGGTTGACGATGAGGGAATGTGACAGGCTGACGACGCAGGCAGGCACGGGCGGGACACAACACAACACCAACAAGACGAAAACACGCCATAAACACGCCATAAACACGCCATGACCACACCACACAAACCTGTCCTACCTATTTCCTCCTGGGTACAGCCCAGCATGACCTCTGGGGGGGGAGAGAGAGGAGAACATGAGAGGACTGAAACTAAGAGTGGAAAGGGGGAGGGAGAGGGGGGGGGAGGGAGGGCTCACTTATGTAGCTAGAGAGGGAGGGGGGAGAGACCAGATATAACTAAACGACTGGAAAGAGAGAGGGAGAGAGAGAGGAGAGAGAGAGAGAGAGAGAGATAGAGAGAGAGAGAGAGAGACAGAGACAGAGACAGAGAGAGATGTTTGACTTCCCCTGAAGGAGGGGGACAGGTCGGGTCTGGCCTCACCTCTCTTCCTCTTGCGTAGCTCTCTCATGGCCGCTCGGATCATCTTCCTCTCCTCAAAGTCTTTGCACTCGTCCAGCTGTCGGAAAACAAACAACACGGCCGTCACCGACGGAAGGAATGAGAGAGGAACGCCACGACAACGCTGGGAGGAAGTGAGGGATGGAGGAAGTGAGGGATGGAGGAAGTGAGGTATGGAGGAAGTGAGGTATGGAGGAAGTGAGGGATGGAGGAAAGTGAGGGATGGAGGAAATGTGGGATGGAGGAAGTGTGTGGGATGGAGGAAGGTGAGGGATGGAGGAAGTGAGGGATGGAGGAAGTGAGGGATGGAGGAAGTGAGGGATGGAGTAGGTACCATTCTGTCCAGGACCTCCTCGTCCTCGATGGCGGCCAGCTGTTCTTCCGTCAGTTTTCCGGACGATCCGTTGGGGATGACGGGGGCCTGACACGCCACCTGCACCAACGGCACCGAGGCAAACACCGGCTCTGACATCATCACTGGCTCTGTGTCCATCTGCACACACACACAGGGAGACACACACACACACACACAAACACACCACACACACACACACAGGGAGACACACACACACAGACACACACACACAGACACACACACACAGACACACACACACAGACACACACACACAGACACACACACACACACACACAGACACAGATAGATTAGTCATGGGGACATTTAGGGGGCTGTATTAGGTCCTTGGTAATAATAACAAATGATATACAACACATTATGTTCAACACAGGGATCAGGATTTCAAAACAACCTCGGAAGGATGAGGGATTAGGCCCCTCCCCTGTTTCCGGAGAGTTCCTCAGTGACGCTAACCTCTGCAAGACCAGAGCAGCTAGCCAGCTAGCTGAGGCAGAGCACCCCTCCACCCCTCCTCCACACACCCCTCCACCCTTCCTCCACCCCTCTTCCACCCCTCCACTGCTTCTCCACACACCCCTCCACCCCTCCTCCACACAGCCCTCCTCCACACACCCCTCCTCCACACACCCCTCCTCAGCTGGACAGATACCACAGAAGAAGCCAGTACACACACCAGACATGTATAGGCCCCTCAGCTGTGTTTACAGACACACTGTGGCCTGCTGACATTTAGAAAGGCACGGGAGGATTCTACTAAACACATCATGGACGCACTGCAGGAGAGAGAGGAGAAATAGAGATACATGGGAGAGAGCCATGGGGAGAGAGAGAGAGACATGGGGGAGAGGGACAGAGAGAGGGAGACATGGGGAGCGAGACATGGGGGAGAGAGGGAGAGAGAGAGACATGGGGAAAGAGAGAGAGAGGGGACAAGGTGGAGAGAGAGAGAGAGAGAGAGACATGGGGAAGAGGAGAGAGAGACATGGGGAGAGGGAGAGAGACATGGGGAGAGGGGAGAGAGAGAGAGGGAGACATGGGGAGCGAGACATGGGGGAGAGAGAGAGAGAGAGGAGAGAAGAGAGAGACATGGGGGAGCGAGACATGGGGAGGAGGGAGAGAGAGAGAGGGAAATGGGGAGAGAGAGAGGGACATGGGGAGAGGGGAGAGAGAGAGACATGGGGAGAGAGAGAGAGAAAGAGAGAGACATGGGGGAGAGGGGAGAGAGAAAGAGAGAGACATGGGGGAGAGAGAGAGAGAGAGGGAGACATGGGGAGAGAGACATGGGGAGAGGGAGAGAGAGGGAGAGAGAGAGAGGGAGACATGGGGAGAGAGACATGGGGGGAGAGAGCAGTACAGAGTCTCTTCACCCTCACTGCTGACAGGCGGACACACGTGATGAGTCATGTACATAAACAGCACTGTACTCCACAAGATACCACTGGCTATTTAACTGTTTATTTGAAGTGGCCATAAAGTCTTTAGATAACAGCTCTAAAAATATCTTCCTCTGGCTCCAGAAGCTTGCTGTAGACTACAGAGGTTAGCATGCTTAGGACCTCACTGCTTTTACTGTTCAGAATTAGCCCAGACAGCTGGCATTGTCTCCACTAACCTCCTCCTCTCTCGAGTCTCACCCTTCTAGGAGAGGCTCAGATCAGCTACGACCCCGGCCCCAGCCCCAGCCCCGGCCCCAGCCCCGGCCACGACCCATTTCCGAGGGGGCTGGAGTGATCAAAGCAGCACTTTGGTTCTGACCGGGGGTCAAGCTGGACTGAGAACCACTTGACCGCAGAGGAATGTTATTTGGACGCTGCGCCGGCCGGCCAACACTGACAGACAGACAGGCCCTTTACTCTCAGAGCTGACAGACAGACAGGCCCTTTACTCTCAGAGCTGTGACACAGACAGACAGACAGGCCCTTTACTCTTAGAGCTGTGACACAGACATACAGACAGACAGACAGACAGACAGACAGGCCCTTTACTCTCAGAGCTGTGACAGACAGACAGGCCCTTTACTCTCAGAGCTGACAGACAGACAGACAGACAGGGCCCTTTACTCTCAGAGCTGTGACAGACAGACAGACAGGCCCTTTACTCTCAGAGCTGTGACACAGACAGACAGGCCCTTTACTCTCAGAGCTGTGACAGACAGACAGACAGGCCCTTTACTCTCAGAGCTGTGACACAGACAGACAGACAGACAGACAGACAGACAGACAGACAGACAGACAGACAGACAGACAGACAGACAGACAGACAGACAGACAGGCCCTTTCCTCTCAGAGCTGACAGACAGACAGGCCCTTTACTCTCAGAGCTGTGACACAGACAGACAGACATACAGACAGACAGGCCCTTTCCTCTCAGTGCTGTGACACACACAGACAGACAGACAGACAGACAGACAGACAGACAGACAGGCCCTTTCCTCTCAGAGCTGACAGACAGACAGGCCCTTTACTCTTAGAGCTGTGACACAGACAGGCCCATTTGCCTGTATTCCACTACACATTCTGTGGCTGGTGTGTGTGTGTGCATGCTCGGTGTGTGTGTGTCTCGGTGTCCCCGCATACTGGGTTACGCAAGAACTGTCACTGTTCCATCTCTCCTGTCTCCACCCCACCCAGGTGGACAGGGGGGGTCAGGTGGACAGGGGGGGTCAGGTAAGGTCACCATGCATGCCCCTGGAGAACAGCAGGTGTGTAACAGCAGACCTTCTAACTGACAGCTTCAGCAGCTGACCCTGAGGATTCCGTCCTCCTGTCCAGCACGACAACAGAAGGCAAAGCCACACATACCTGCCAGATATCCCTCAAAATGTCACCACACGCACACACACACACACCACACACACACCACACACACACTGATCCCCTGCTCTCCCCTGTCCTGGCAGCCTGGCCGCCATCGCAACAACTTTCCACCGGCCTCCCCCCCCTCACCTCCCGCACACTCTCTCCAAACGCAGCGTGCTTCAGAGGTGCAAAGCCTGTCATTTCAACCGCACATTGACCAGATGACATAGTTCAGACATGTCAATCACCTACTCTCACGTCTCATCTGCTGGTCCAGCCCAGACTAGTCATGTACCGACTCTGTGTGTGTGATCAGAGATATGTCTCTCACCCTCTAACTAGTGTGTGTAGCCTGTGTGTGTGTGTGTGTGTGTGTGTGTGTGTGTAGCCTGTGTGTGTGTGTGTGTGAGTGTTGGTTATATCTGCGCTGGCATCAAGCTGTCTCGTTGTTAGAAAGAGACAGAGGGCGTGATGATAAGAGTCTCTTCCGTTGGCAGCTCTCTGGCTCTGCTCTCTGGCTCTGCTCTCTGCACCCAGTCACAACACACAGCTGACCCACTTTCCCCCGCAGTACAGCACCCTCGTTCAGCGAGGGGAGGGAGAGAGAGGGGAGAGAGAGCGAGGGGAGGGACGAGAGAGGGGAGAGAGAGAGAAGGGAGAGAGAGAGAGGGGAGGGAGAGAGAGAGCGAGGGGAGAGAGAGAGCGAGGGGAGGGAGAGAGAGGGGAGGGAGAGAGAGCGAGGGGAGAGAGAGCGAGGGGAGGGAGAGAGAGAGGGGAGAGAGAGCAGAGGGGAGAGAGAGCGAGGGGAGGAGAGAGAGGGGGAGAGAGAGAGCGAGGGGGAGAGAGAGAGCGAGGGGAGAGAGAGAGAGAGAGGAGAGAGAGCAAGGGGAGAGAGAGCGAGGGGAAGGAGAGGGAGGAGAGGGGATGATGTGGGATAACAATAGATGAAAACATTTGCCGTTGGAACATTTGATCCTCTGGTTCGAGCGTGAGAGGACAGGCCTGCACGCATGCCTGACAGGAGGGTTAATACTGCATACCTGGCAACCCAACCACAAGGCTCTTTCTGGTCCAACAGCCCAGAGATAAACCCTGCCTATAAAGGAAACTAAAAACTCATGCAGGTAAACTGGTCAGTCACTCCCATAAACAAAACCAGGTTCCAATCAAAACCTCAGATGGCCACAGCACATTAAAGGGGCCGTATTCCACATTAAAGGGGCCGTATTCCACATTAAAGGGCCATGAGAGATGAAAGCTGTTCTGATTAGACACTCGAGGACTGACAGGTAGGTTAGGAGGGATAAGCGTTGGGTCAGGAGGGGGGGGTGGTACCAGGCTGTTGCTACGGGAGATGCCCCCCAGCAGGGACGAGGTGGAGGAGGAGCGTCGCGTGGCGAAGGTGGGGGGATGGGGCTTCGTCTCGGGGGTCGTCGTGGGCTCCGGCCCCGCTCTCCTCCTCCGGGCGTCCCCCTTGTGTCCCGTGGAGCGGGGCGCCGCCCTGGTGGAGGGATGAAGGGGGCGCTGCCTCGGGGAGTCCCAGGGCTAGGCACAGGGCCTCCACCTGCCGGGCCAGCCTCTCCTGCTGGATCCTCAGCCTCAGGTTCTCCTCCTGGAGGCTGGCCAGGGCGGAGGCCAGGGGGGCCACCTGCGCCGAGGACTCCTCCAGCCTGGCGTTAACCCGCTTCCCGAAGGCTGCATGTCGGTGTGAATCTCCCCCACCGCGCAGCGTAGTCTCTCCTCCAGGCCGCACACCCCTCCCTCCTCCTCCTCCTCCTCCTCCACCTCCTCGTGGTCCCCCTGGGCCAGCAGGTCTCCGATGGCCTCCTCCAGACCAGCGTCGGCACACGGACTGTCTGCGCCGCACAGCGCCCCCGGTGGCTCGGAGGCCGGGAGGAAGTCCAGGTGGACTCCAGGCATGGCTGCTAGCGTAGCCGCGGACGTCTTAACAGTCCTCTGTCACCCACGCAGTCCGACCGCCTCACTTCCTGTTTCTTCCCCCAATCAGGATCAAATCGAGTTTAGAGAACGACTGGATCGGGCGCTGTGGGAAGTGGGAGAACCTTCCGAAAGGGTTTGCGAGAGGAGAGGAGGACAGCGGCTCTGCCCTCTTGGAGACACGCTCCGGAAGCAACACTCGCTTTATACACTCGCAACAAATCTGCCCTCTTCAGTGTCCCGGCCGTGACAGCCAATGAGCACGCACGGAATTCCGTTTCCAAGGCAGCGGAGGCCCCAACCCCCTTTTTTTCAGGTGCCGTGGACGAGGCTATTTATCACTGGCCCTGCCATTATTCCACTGAGCCAGGCAGGAGGGGGGGAGGGGGGGGGTGCTGGTGGCAACAATTCAACTCCCCCTCCCCCCCAAACTCTTTCAACTCCCCCTTTTATTTAGAGCTTGTCCTTCACACCTCGATTGGCAGGCGACAGGGTCTTAGGACGGAGCCCCGGCCCGGGTGTTCTAGAGTTCTATTGTTCTAAAAAGCGTTTTTGACAAAGCGCAGGCAGTCACACCTGCCTGAGAGAGCAGGTGAAAGGTTCGGGTTGCAGGAGAGACGACGGAGGGACACACAGAGAACAGACAGCAGAGAAAGCACTGGAGAGAGCCTCCAGAGAGCTACAGTGTATCTCTGGTCCTGACCCTGGTCCTGACCCTGGCCCCGACCCGCCCTGGTCCTGGCCCAGCCTGTCCCTGGCACAGTGATGGGTTCCTGGTCCAGATCCCTGGCCTGGCTGTGCATGATCCCCACACTGTGTCAGTCCAGAGGAGACCGTGCCAGCTGCCCCTCACTGACGTGCCCTGAGTGCTCCGTGTGTCAGGCTGGAAGCTCAGAGATGTGTGGGCGTGCCGTGTGTGTTTACAGGAGGCCGCTGCTAATTAATAACATTTTAAAATATGTTCCGTGTATGGAATTCTTCACGCAATAATGCGAATGAAAACGGCATTCTCTTAGGTATTACAGATGCATGGAACAGAGAGAGACACATTCTACGTTGTCCTTATATGCGTACATGTGGATTTCTAATTGCATGTGTGTGTTTGTGTTTTCAGTGCGAATCTACAGCAGCTGTTTTGACTCAAAACGGACATTAATTGCGTCCGTATCCGATAAGTGACAACGCGCTCGGTTGCTAGGCGACCTCTTCAGCTATTTACAAGAGTGTTGCTAAGAATATTCCCAGCAGCTTTATCCTGGACATGGCAGCCATGAGACAAAGCTTTCAGACGTGACTCGCTCTCTCTCTCTCCAAACAGACACGCTGTCATGGCTAAATGCACTTAGGGAACAAGCGTATGTCTAGCTGCTCATAAAAAGAGACAGAGATAAAACAGGTACCAGGTAGAGTAAGGCCGGGGGTTTCCTGACAGATGAAGACGACATGTATAACCAGAGAGTGTCGGATTGGTTACACCCCAAAAAATCTAAACACTTGTCACATGCGTCCAAACCAACAGTCCCCCTCCTGGTCAGGACCCCTTCCCAGAAGCCACCAGACCAGAGGGCAGCAGTGACACCCGTGTCTCTCCAGGCTGTGAGCCGACACCGTAGAGGTAAGATCCCAGATCCCAGAGACCAGGGCCCCACGGAGCCCCTCTGGCGGGCTCACCCGGAGCCCCCTGGAGCTGGAGCCCCTCTGGCGGGCTGTCAATCGCCCCCTCCCTCCTGCACTCCTCCACCCCCCCAGACTCTGAGACATGTGATGTATGCCCCAGGCAGACAGCCAGCAGACAGGCTGGACGGAGGCAGACAGGTGGGCACAGCTGTGGTCGGACAGGAGCAGGGTCAGAACGGGCATCCATAACCCTGAAGCAGCACGTCTCAGCCTACTGTCACACACACACACAGTACACAGACACACAGTACAACACACACACACACACACACAGTACACACACACACACACCGTACATACACACACCCAGTACACACATTCTGACTTATCAATCAAGCTGACCCCACGACGACTCAGCGCCTCTCTGTTGTTTTCTCTCCTGACGTTCCATCCTCTGTCCGTCTCTCCTCGCCCTCTCCTGATTGGCCACTCCCTGTGATTTATCTTCCGTGAGGAACAAGCCTTCTGTTTACCGTCTGTTTACCGTCTGTTTACCCTACCTTCCCTCGACACGCGTGTATCACAGGACTACTGTCTCATGTGCGCACCTACATATCTGTACCTACGATACCTGTGTGTGTGTGTGCAGTGTGTGTGTGTCTGTGTCTGTGTGGTGCGTGTGTGTCTGTGTGTGTGTGTGGTGTGTGTGTGTCGGCGTGTGTGTGTTGTGTGTGTGTGTCTGTGTCTGTGTCTGTGTGTGTGTGTGTGTGTGTGTGTGTCACGGGAGAGAGTGTGTGTCTGTGTGTGTGTGTGTGTGTCACAGGGAGGAGAGTGTGTGTCTGTGTGTGTGTGTGTGTGTCACAGGGAGGAAGTGTGGTGGTCTGTGTGTGTGTGTGTGTGTCACAGGGAGGAGAGTGTTGTGTCTGTGTGTGTGCTGTGTGTGTGTCTGTGTGTGTGTGTGTGTGTGTCACAGGGAGGAGAGTGTGTGGTCTGTGTGTGTGTGTGTGTGTCACAGGGAGGAGAGTGTGTGGTCTGTGTGTGTGTGTGTGTCACAGGGAGGAGAGTGTGTGTCTGTGTGTGTGTGTGTGTGTGTCACAGCTGAGTGAACCCAGACCACCGGAGCGGCAGGAGACCACCCCGGCAGATCTGAGAGATCCTGCTCGCTACGCCAAACAGCATAAAGACTGATTAAAAGAACTCTTTAAGACACAGTTAAATCCACTATCTCTCATCTCGGATTACGCCACCATCCCAAATAAGGGGACCTTTTTTTCCAGGGGCTTCTCACAGTTACTGTTGTTGAACAGCTCGTCCCATACATAACCCCCACTCACCACACACACACACACCCCACACACCTCACACACACACCTCACACCTCCCAAAACTAACTCTCACACAGCCCTGAAGTTCCACGAGCGACCAGGCGGGTGGCGCTCTCTCTGCCCCTCTCTGCCCTCCGCTGTTGATGCTAACCTGGAGTGATACGTTATCTCATTAGCCAGGCTATTCCATGGTCGCCTGCTAGCGGCTGTAAGCCCACAAGATCACGGTGAACGACAGGGCCCTAATAAGAAAGGTGCATATGGCACACAATCCGGGTCATGCTATGGGGGGGGAGGGTAAGAGGGAGGAAGGAAGTGGGGCTAGGTGCGAGAGGATGGGGAAGGGGCCGCAGGACCTGGCGGTGGGTAGCCATCTTGGGCAGTGCCCCACGTGTCCCCCGCGGCCGGGGGACGCCGGGGACGGGGGGCCGCAACGAGCGGCCGAGCCTCGCTTCCATGGGGATCGTGTAGGGAGACGAGGGAGAGGGAACCGAGGGGACGGACCCCCCCGACGGTGAGATGGGCACAGAGAGTGAGAGCGTTGAGAGGGAGAGGGCAGAGGGAGATGGGAGGAGAGGGAGAGGAGAGGGAGAGGGAGAGGGAGAGGGGATACGGAGAGCGAGAGGGA
Source organism: Mallotus villosus (assembly GCA_903064625.1). Lineage (NCBI taxonomy): Eukaryota > Metazoa > Chordata > Actinopteri > Osmeriformes > Salangidae > Mallotus > Mallotus villosus. Next base: position 10,725 of record CAEFZP010003019.1, read on the forward strand.
GAAGAGGGAGGAGGTGAGAAGAGGGAGCAAATTGGGAGGTTCTTTTTTTTTTTTTCCCTGCTTTCAGTTGCAGTGGAGGAGGGAGGCCGGGAGGGAGGGACAGGAGGGAGGAGGGAGGGACATGGAGGGAGGAGGGAGGAAGGGGAGGAGGGGAGGAGGAGGGAGGAGGGAGGAGGGAGGAGGGAGGAGGGAGGAGGGAAAGAGTAGGATCTGTCTCTCACACTGACAAACATCACCTAACCCTTTCATCAAATGCACAACCACAGAGTATGAGTCGTGCGGTGCCAGCGCAGTACCGTACGTAGGGTTGTGGTTTTGAAGTATCACCGTGGCGCCAGCTGCAGCCTGAGGTGCGTCAGCAGCATGTTGGAACTTACAGCGCTGCGTGCACAGACAGCACACGCTAAGCTGGGCTGACAGTGGTACATGATGCCAGGTTTTGTAAAGCTGGGATGGGACTGACAGTGGACATCCGATGCCGAGGTTAAAGCTGGGATGACAGTGGACATGACTGCCAGGTTTTAAATCTCGGATGACAGGGGCGGGACATGATGCAGGTTAAGGTAAAGCTCGCGATGACAGTGGACATGATGCCAGGTTAAATCTCGGATGAAATCAGTGGACATGATTGCCAGGTAAAGCTCGGATTATGACAGTGGGACATCGATTTGCCAGGTTAAAGCTGGCGAGTGACAGTGGACCATGATGCAGGGTTAAGCTGGGATGACAGTGGACATGATGCAGGGTTAAAGCGGGTGGGATGACAGTGGAATGATGCCAGGTTTAAAGCTGGGATGACAGTGGACATATCATGATGCCAGGTAAGCGAATGACTGACCTGTGTCACCACACGACACGCTCAGCAATTGTCAGGCTTGGTCAGAGAGAAACAACGTGGTGAACAACACACATTTGACGGATTTAGTCACCAAGCTTAAAACAGAAACAACACGCATTTGCCCACCAGCAAAAACCGTACGAGGCAGACCGTTTGACATGCACAGTACTGGTTGTCTGGCGAGAGGTCAGTCAGTCGAACATCTTCTGGTAAAAACAATTGGATGAATTTCTCTATCTATTTGAAAGTAAATGGCAGCTTGCTGTTGTGTGAGAAAAAAAGGTCTCTATATAAGTATAAATATGTGTGTGTGTGTGTGTGTGTGTTTTGTGTTTTTGTGTGGTGTGCTGTCGGTATGTGCTCCCTTCGTGGGTGTGTGTGTGTGTCGTAAGCGTGTGTGTGCAGCTAGTGCTACTGTGAGTGTCCTGTGTGTGCTGCTCGTGGTTGTGTTGAGTTTCTTTTTTCTTTGCCGGGGCTGGTTGTGTCGGAGGGACGTGGTTTCTTTTTTTTTTATTTAGCCTCCCTCGGGAGGGCTTGTGGCCCGCCCCGAGGCGGGGTGGGACTGTTCGGGGTTGGGCGGCACTGCCCGACGTTGGCCGCGGCGCCTTAGCTGCCGCGGGCCTTCTTCCCCCCTCCCCCT
>CAEFZP010003021.1:0-10409 GCA_903064625.1 Mallotus villosus
AAATACCCGGGTCGGACCTCGCCTCCCTCCTTCCCTAGCGAAGCCGGTCCGGGCTCCCCAATGAGCGCCTACGCAGCGGTCCTCGATGCCCTCCCGAGCTCCACTCCCCCCTCCAGTCCGCTCGGGAGCCGCTGCCGCGGTACCCTCCCGTGGTCCCTCCCGTTACCCTCCCTCCCTCCCACCCTCCCCTACATTCCCTGACACTATAATCAGTCAGTCCACAGAAAAGCAGAAAGTGCCCTCAAAGCAAACATGCCGATAACAAGACATTCTAGAGTTACTCAACCCCTACCCCCCCCCCCCCCCCCACCCAATCTGTATGAAAGGACACCTACATCACAGTTAAAACAATATTGAATCGCAGTTACGATGGTGTTTTATCACGGGCGCCCTGCAAATGGTTAGCGGCCCCTCGGTGGCCCACCGCTGTGAGACACACAGAGTCTAGGAGACGGTAGCCTGCGTAGAGAGAGAGAGAGAAGAGAGAAGGAGATAGAGAGAGAGGAGAAATAGAGAGAGAGCACAAACAGATCAGTGGACGAGCGGGAGATAAAGTGCAAGAGAGAGCTAGAGCGATGAGAGAGAAGTGAGCTATGGGCAGAATAAGAGAGAGAGAAGATAGGCAGAAGGAGACACAGAGAGAGAGAGGAAAAAAAAAAAGAAGTTACGAAGACATGGAGGCTGTAACCACTTTGAGGGTCTGTATACGGCACGTCCACAAACTGTCAGGACCGAGTGAACACTTACATGGTACCGCTGCCGGAACCAAGCACCTCGACAGGTAGCAAATTTAGCACGTTGGTTGTCTGAGATCCCACAAGTCCCGGGCTGCAGTGTATTTGGGGGGGGGGGTGGGGGGGGGGGGGGTCTGTGGTTCGTACAGTGTTGTTTGAAGTGTTTGTGAGTGTTTTAGTTGTGCCAATGAATACTGTATATGTGTATGTTGTGTGGTAGAGATTTGACAAATGGGACATGGAAAGCTGAACACTATCTACTCGAACCAGGCTCCTAAATCCCATGGCGAGTGATTTGTAAGAGAATGATGTGGTGCGCATGTGTGTGTGGTGTTGAGAGAGTGTGTTTGTGTGTGTGTGTTCCCAAGTGGTTGTGTGCTTTGTAGGTATGTGGCTCCTATCAGGTTGAGCAGATCTCAAGTATAGATTCACTGGATATACAAGTAGGCTCATCTCACCTGTGACAGTATTACGCTGCTCCCAATCTAACACAACTACTTGGGCATCACTCGTCTCCTCCTGCGTCATCACAATCACTAAGCTCTCAAAAAAATCCCCTGGCTCTCAAAACGTCCTGCTCAAATCAAAAAAGAATCCTCCTCTCTCCTGCTCTCGATCCTCCAACATCGTAGGCTCATAAAATCACTGCTCTCATCGCCATGTCATCTCACCTCCTTATTTAGCATCCCAGCAGCGCGCCCGCGCGCCCTCCTGCGCGCGCGACGCTCCCGCGCAGCGCCCGCCACCAATCCCCCTTCGCAAACCCATCCCGCCTCATCACAATGCGCGCGGGGATCGCGCGCGCGGCCTCCAGCCGCCGAGCGCCAAACGCGCGCTCCGCACCCCCCCCCATCGATGTCGCGCGCCCGACCTGACAGCGCGCCGCCCCAGAGCGCGCGCTCCTCGGCAGGGGCCAGGCCCGCAGAGGACCGGAACGGCGCGAACAACCACAGCAAACGGGGGGGCGGCGCCGGGTACCCTGCCCCAGACAGGGGGTGGGGGGGGAGAAGGGGGGGGAGCACGCGAGCGGGAGGAGGGGGGATCCGTGCGGGGCTGGTACCAGCACCGGCGCACCTGAGGCCAGGAACGCGGGCTCCCGAACGGAACCACCGGAGGGGCAGGAGAGCGGGACGAGGGGGGGTGGTCTAACAATTCCTGCGACAGGCACCAAACCCGGCGGGGGGAAGCCGGCCACGGGGAACGCGGCGCCGCCGCCAAGCCTCCGCCGCGCCCCACCCCCTAGGCAGAGAGAATGGTGTCGGCGGGGGCATGCCACTTGACACCACGTGTGAGGGAGGGGGTGGACAACAGAACACACACGACATCTCTCACACCCACCTCACAACACTCGCACTCTACACACACAGCGCTCACACACACATACACACACTCTCACTCTCACACACACACACGCTCTCACACACACTCACATCACCCACTCACACCCACAAACATGCTCTCACACCCACACACAACAACATGCTCTCACAACAAATACACCCAACAAAACAACCACAAGACAAACAAGCTCCCACTCCACAATGGGGAGAGTGTCCACTGATGAACCCTTTCTCTGTTTTTCCTCCCCCCTCCCTCCCAGGGGCACCAGGAACAGATCAGCCATGTCCAACAGCGACCCAGGCCAAGCGCCTACTGCCAATAAGCAAGTCGTTACACATCTTTTTTTATCATCTCAGAACGGTAGCATGAGAAATCCCCTGCATGAGAGAGAAGGAAATGCAAAGACGCCACACAGACCGGTCCGGGCAGCCCAGCTGAGCACAGGGCAGGACCGCGCCGCGCCGGCGATCAAACACCATGATCTTCTCGCATGTAGAGGTGGCTTCTGGGTGTGTGTCACACAGGCGTAGTGCAAGAAGACAGCAACAAACCATACGACGACAAAAAAGGCGCGAAAAAATAAACCCACTAAGACGTGTATGTTTCTTCTCCATGCTCTAAATCCACCTCTGCGCGACTGTTTCCGTCGTGTACCGTGGATGTGTAAAGCAGTAGAACGTGCGCTCATTATGATTTCAATCGGTCTGTGTCGAGTCTTTCGAACTGGCTGTAAATGAGTGTGAGGCGAGAGAAGCGTGCCGCCGCCACGGCTGTCAGTGCCTCTGACCCTGTTCCGTTCTGTCAGTGGAGCTGCTGCGATATAGCATAAAATGCGAGCAAGGCCATCGTCCCTGCCGGAGCAACCGCTACACACACAGTGAAACCCATACGAACACACATACACAGACACGAGACACACACAGTCTAATGGAGACACGATCATGTACGGGTTTCCAGCTCGTCCTCTCCTCTCATGCTACATCTCTCTACGCTGTGTTCTCATCTCTCCGGTTCGCTCTCGGATGGCCGCGCGCTCTCCTGTGCTCTGCTCGCATCCTCGCTCTCTCTCACCCTCGAAGAATCCTCGCCACACGCGTAGGGAAAGAAGAGGGGAATCGCAAAAATGCCACCACCTTAAACTCTTTCTCCCGGTCTCCCTCTCATAACCATCTCCCTCTCTCCCTCTCCACTCGTCCCGCTCCCTCTGCCGCGCTCCTCTCCCTCTCCCTCTCCCGCGCCCTCTCCCTCTCCCTCGCCTCTCCCTCTCCCTCTCCCTCATCCGCTCCTCTCCCTCATCCCTCGCCCGCTTCCTGTCCATGCAGGGCACTGTGCAATGGGATTGTTCTGTGTTTTCTATCATTGCAGCCAGTCTAACCTTTACAGCAGAATGAACTCCACAGGAGGGCATTGGATGCATCTCACGCAGGGCCGACTTGTTCACCTCACCTTTCTACCTTGTGTGTCTTTGTGTAGGTGTGTGAGGGTGTGTTTGTTCGGTATGTGTCCGTGTGTGTGTAGTGCGTGGCCTGTATGTGTGTGTTCATGTGTATTGCTTTTGTGTGTATGTGTGTGTGTATGTGTGTGTGTAGGAATGTATGTGCGTGTGTAGGTGTGTACATGTACGTGAGTCTACAGTATGTGTGTATGTGTGTGTGTTTGTATGTGTGTGTAGGTGTTGCCTGTATGTGTGTGTATTTGTACTGTCTGTGTGAGTGTGTAGGTGTGAATGTACGTGAGTCTACAGTATGTGTGTGTCTGTGTGTGTGTATTTGTACTGCCTGTGTGTGTGGTGTGTGAGTGTGTCTGCACTATAGGTTTTGACGAGTAGCCTTTTGACTTTGTAGTAACTGGATTTGAAAAGAAGAGAATAGACTGTGTGGTCCCAGCAGTGGAAGACATCAGCAGGCGATCGCAGCAGTCAGCCTGGAGTTTAACCATTCATGGTATTCATTCATCTCGCTCACACTTTTACAAAAGCGATAAATAGCGCACATTGAAAGTGCAGCAGGAAATCAATGATCAGAAGTGGGCAGGGGCAAACTGTGTGTGAGTCAGAGTCAGGTAGCGTCTGTTCAGTGAAACATACTACTCTGAACAGAGGATTTCAATGTATTGAAGTTATGAACCGCAAACATCAACATACATCCATGTATTGTAGTATGAACTGCCTTATAGATTTATTTTTATATGGTCTACATCTTATATTTACTGTAAAACGACATGTTTACCATATGCACCTTCATGACAGATTCTGATGTTTGATTCTATGTTGTAGTCGGGTGAGACAGATGCCAATCAGATCAGTTTTCCAGCCATGGAAAGGTAGAGAGAGAGCATGTCTGTGAGAGAGGAAGAGAGAGAGAGAGAGAGATGAGACAATCATCGTTTGTTTTTTGAGAGGCAGACAACGGGAATGTAGTTTCAGTGACCAGTTGGTGAAAGGCATGCAGGCTAAGCGTATCAGACGTCTGTATTCAGCCTGTGGTCTATATGAGGAGGGCTAACGGCTAAAGGTTAGCTCTGTGTTTAGAGAGGGGTGGGTGAGCCCTGTGTTAGCAGACTTCATATTACATATTGAGAAAAGAAACCTTGTCTGGAGCAGTGGACGCACACACAGAGACCTCGCTCTCTTTGTCAGATGAAAGGGTGACTTTCATGAATATGGACTCCGTACTGGAATGTGTAAACAGTCGAGGTCTAGGTCCTCCACTTGGGCACGGGCGGGGTCAAAGGTTATCTTGGCTTTGCAGCCCTTTTCTCTCAAGGTTACCGTCCGGATCGGTTACCAAGACATGCTGGGATGCCACAGACCCACATCTCTTTTTAGACATATCTCTCTCCCTACGTTATAAAAGCGCCCTGAATCAAAGGCCAACTCCTGTCCTAGTTTAGACCATCCCTGCTTGAAGCACACAGGTGTTTTCGGCTTCGAACCCAATTTACAAACGCCTTCGAAGTGTGGCTCATGAGTTGTGGCTGATCAGCTGATCATGGTCCAAAAGTACCCCAGTTGTGTTCTAGAAGAGGAGGATGACAGTCAGCTACACGGCGGGGTGGGATGGCGACGTTTGGTTGGCAGGGTTAGCACCACTGTCTCTCTGGAGCTGATGGATGAACTGCCGTGGATGGCACACAGACACACAATGCATGCTCACACACTCACCCCACACACTCACACACGCGCCCCACACACACTCACGCACCCACACACATATACACACGCACACACTCACGCACGCACGCCAAGAGCACTCACACACACACGTGTGCACCACACACATCAAACGCACTCACTCACACACACTCATGCACACGCACACAAGCTAACCCCGCTTGACCAAACTCATCTTCCTCTCAACACACAAGCCCATTGTCAAAGTGTGTCTGAGAGATCTCAGAGAGAGAGAGAGAGAGAGAGAGAGAGAGGGGGGGGGCAGGGTGGAGAGAAAGATACGGACAGAGAGAGAGAGTAAAAGACAGAGGAAAAGAAAGAGGTAGAGAAAGATAGACAGAGAGAGAGAGAAGAGAGAGAGTAGAGAGAGAGGGAGGGAGGGAGGGTATAGCAATTTTCGCAATTCAGATCGGAAAAGAGACGTTCATGCAAAAATAACAAAAAGACCGCGAGAGACTCAATTATGACATGGTGGTGGAGTGGCAGAGTGGGCAGAGTGGCGGAGTGGCGGAGTGCGTGAAACTAGTTTGGCTTCAGTCCCTCACACCTCAGCCTTCATTGTCAAGGGCAGATGTACGAGTCGTGTTGCTATTGTGCGGGTGCCTTTGTCCTCTCCCTCAGCTTGAAGTGAGGGTTGTCTCTGCTCCTTTCATGGTTCTGTGGAGACCCAGACGACCTGGACACCTGTGCTGTGCCCTCCTCCAGCTCTCCTCCTCCAGCTCCCCTCCTCCAGCTCCCCTCCTCCAGCTCTCCCTCTGAATGGCTGTGTTCAGACAACGCTGTGATGGGCTGAATAACAATTGCTCTACCCCTGAGCAGAGTATTGGTGGGAACTCTTATTGAGGGGGTTCGCTGTTGACGTGGTTTATTCATGAGCGTGGGTGGGGGTGCGTGTGAGTGTGTGTGAGCGTGCATATGTGTCCGTCCGTGTGTGTGTGTATGTGTGTGAGTGTGTGTGAGCGTGTATGTGTGTACGTGTGTGTGAGCGTGTATGTGTGTACGTGTGTGTGTGAGTGTATGTGTGTGAGTATGTTTGAGCGTGTATGTGTGTACGTGTGTGTGGTGAGTGTATGTGTGTGAGTGTGTGGGAGCGTATACGTGTGTACGTGTGTGTGAATGTGTGTGTGTCTATGTGTGTGTGTACGTGAGTGTGTGCGTGAGTGTGGCAGACACTGGGACTTCCGTACATTCATATGTGTACTTACGTAAGCCTGTGCTTGGTTTGCCTCTGTGTGGGTGTGTGTGTTGACTTAACCCCTGTCAGTCAATGAAATCACTTTCCCTCCATTTCCTCTCTCTGTTTTCATTTCTCATCTGTGGCTTGGAGTGGAAGCTTATTAGGCGCGTTAGCTGCTGAATGTGCGAGGCCCGCTCTGCTCACAGGTAAACATACTGCGGAGCCGTGATTACTTTCCAAGCGTTGTAAATCTCCCGTAATTAAGACTGATGAATTAATTAGCGGTCTTGTAAACAATTGGTTTATTGAGCAAAGGTTGCGCCGAATTTAAAGACCTTCTGTCAACCTCATTTGGGATGTAACTACCTGTTCTGTGGTGTGGTTAGCATGTTAGCATGTTAGCACCTGAGAGACCCGATATCACTGTGACTCAGAGCTGAGCTGTGGAATCAGAGTTAAGATGATGTGAAAGCATTATATGAGGACTATATTTAAATCTATGCAAATAGGCTTGTGTGTGCGTGTGTGCGTGTGCGGGTGTGTGTGGGTGTGTATGTGCTTGTGCCCTGGCGTCTGCATGCATTGGTGTGTCTCTGCGTAAGTGTGTTGTCCATGCCTGTGTACATGTGTGTGCGTGTGTGTGCCTGTGTGTGTATCCGTGCCTGTGTGCACGTGGCATGTGTGTGTTGTGTGTAGTGTGTGTGTGTGTGTGTGTGTGTGTGTGTGTAGTGTGTGTGTGTAGTGTGTGTGTGTGTGTGTGTAGTGTGTGTGTGCGTCGCCAGCTTTGTGTTGTGCATACCTTCAGGGGGGGATAAGGACTGGATGACTCTCCACTCTGGGGAGCTCATTTAGAGCAAAGCAGCTCTGCCTCTCTGTCATCCAAATTGGAGGATTTACCACACACACACTTACACACACAAACACACACACACAGCATTTAGAATAAGAACATCACTTCCTACCATAACAACTTCATTCAGAAACATTCCTCACACCATCTTCAGGCTCGTGAGGAGTGGAGAGCAGCAATCACAGGGTCAGAAGCAGTGATGTTGATCAATAACTCCACACAGAGGTGCGTGGGCAGACATCACAACACCGGCCGTCTCACAGAACTGTGTGTGTGTGTTGGTTTGTGTGTGTTTGTGTTGGTGAGTGTGTGTGTGGAGGAGGAGGGGAGGGCACACCCCCTAAACACACCGGTTCTACGTGTATTGATTCCCTCAGCTCAGACCGATATTGTGAGTTAGGAGGCAGAGAGATGATAATAGAGCTAGATATGTACTTGCAGAGAGATTGGGAGCCATCTAGAGAGAGCGAGAGATAGATCGAGAGAGCGAGTAGCGTCAGTTTGATATGCTATAGAGCGCGTGATCGCGCTATCCTCTCTCTCTGCGCTCGCTGCTCTCTCTCCGCTCGCTCGCCCGCATCTCTCGCCGCTCTCCTCCTCTCTCTCTCTCTCTCTCCCTGCTCCGTCTCTCTCTCTCTCGCTCTGCGCTCTCTGCGCTCTCCTCGCGATTTCTATCTCTTCGCTACTCTCTCGCTAGATATCTTTTTCTTTCAACCCCTTCTTTTACACTTTCCTCCACGGAGAACACGATGCGGGCTCCTACCTGCGATGGATCCACCTTCACCGAGCCCAGCCAGCCTGGGCCGACCCACTCCCTTCCCACAATGCACCAGGGGAGACCCGAGTAGCGCGGTCTGGGCTTTGATGAAGGCCCGCTCTCTAACAAGCTCATTAAAATGTGCCCTGCATCTGATAGATGACTTCTGCAGAGCCCCGCTCCTCAGCGGACGGCCTCCCATGCTCTTCACTGAAGTTTGTTGTTGATGCGTTTGCTGTGAAATATCTAAATGTTCCCAACGAGAAACAATTGTGTGTTTACGACTATCATTTCTTTGCTATCTTCGTTTCTTCGTACCTGCGACTAATACTGCACGTATGTTGATGTTCGCTGATGTAAGCTGATGTTTGTTTTTGTAACTGAATGTCACAGGCCAGGAAGAACTGTAGATAATTGTTAATTAGATACACCTGTGGTGAATTCGATAGGGAGCGTTTGATTGGCTGTGTTCTGATATATAATACTGCAATGGTTGTTTGTGAAGGAGGACTGTGGTTTGGCAGGCATGATGACCTTATGTATGTTTATCCTTTCCCTGGGGACCGGCGTGAGAATCGTGCCTTTTTAGCACTGTTTGAATAATGGACACAATGGAAGATGGCCTACGTCACTACGCCGGAACACACAACGTGATAGAGACGTTCTAGCACGCGAGTTGGAGTTTAGATTATGAGTGAAAAATACCACCACCCCCCAAAAATCCCAACCAATGGACTTTGTTGAGAAAGCGATTTCGAGTGGAACTGCAATCTCAGATTTTTTATTTAGGTTGTGAAAGTCTTTGTCATTAGAGCGAGTGCGGGTCGCCCGTGAGACCGCCTAGTCTTAGGCGGTAGCCATGCTAGAAAGCGTCATAGTAGTATTTTCGTAATTTGATAGTTCGGTCAATTCTCAACCAAAAAACAGAAGGAGGGCAATGTTATGACGATATGACTATTGTGAAGACAGCCAGGTGGTGATAAAAAAATATGCCCCCCAAAACGTACATAAGTTTGACATTAGCGCCGGAAATGGGAACGTTTCTTTTGACATCAAGTTTAGCTGTGGCATCGAAAACGGTACACACCATAGATATATATTTTTATGGTGTTTATTGAGACACGGTCTCACTCAAATTCTTTAAGATATGGCGATTGCGAAGACAGCCAGCGGGTCAGCGTATTTTGGTGATTTGTGTGGAACTTGGAATTTGAGTGAGACCGCATCTTGTTTTGGCGTTAGCCTCAGAGTCAGACTCGGTCACCCACTGGCAGTGTGTAGTACTGTCATTCTGGTGCTTTCAAACAACCAGCAGCCGGCTTGCCTCTAGCAAACTTATTTTGAACCAGACACACCTGTTAACCATCTACCGTTACCTGCACAGTTCATCTACCCTGGTTTTCCAACAGACTTGTTGCCAGTTCAACGTTACTACTTGAAGGTAGTTTTTGCCTCTGTGTGCCTTGCCTCTGTGTGCCTTGCCTCTGTGTGCCTGGCCTTGCCTTGCCTCTGTGTGCCTTGCCTTGCCTCTGTGTGCCCTGCCTTTGTGTGCCTTGCCTTGCCTTGCCTCTGTGTACCTTGCCTCTGTGTGCCTTGCCTTGCCTCTGTATGCCTTGCCTCTGTGGCCTTGCCTCTGTGTGCCTTGCCTTGCTTCTGTGTGCCTTGCCTTGCCTCTGTGTGCCTTGCCTTGCTTCTGTGTGCCTTGCCCTTGCCTCTGTGTGCCTTGCCTTAACTTTTTTTGTGATGTTGTCCCGCCCCGCGGAACAGAACGCTGCCCCTCCGTCCCTCAAGTATAACGCACTCAATTCTAACTAATATATTTTTAAGACGGCTACACAAATGACACATCATTGGAAAGCTACGATTCTTGTGCTTCCATTGAAATAAACCTTTTCAATATCAAGTCGCAACAGCAAGTACCTCTAACGTCTTTGTCCTGTCACGAATATAAATTCACCACCAAACGAAAAAAGTTTGTACTCACACTCGACGGTTCATATATGGTCCAGTTATGCAAACAAGTCCATCAAACGTTGGTAATTTGGGCTGGTTACATTCCCAAAGGTCCAAAGTATCTAACCATGTTTCAAAAGTTTGTCCAAATACATTCATAATAGCTAAAATCCTTTGTTTCATTATGCTAGTTAGCGACGAAAGAAATACCCTTATTCACTTGAAGGTAATATTTTCTCCGCTTGCCAATATAGTATCCTCAAAAACAAGACATCAAAATGTCCGTTGAACCCTCCCCTTTCGATTGACACCAGATTGACCCAATAAGAGCTTCCATGCCCTGTTGACAGCCCTCTACAGCCAACTAGGTCTGTGCGTCCCGCACACTCGTTGTACACGAATATCTAACACGTGGCTTTGAATGG
>CAEFZP010003026.1:0-17500 GCA_903064625.1 Mallotus villosus
TGCCTCAACAGAACAAGAGTCCTACAGGGTCCTACTCAAATCTGAAGGTTACTGTTCTTAGAGCAAAGACCAGCTATTCCCGTGATTATTGTGAGTGTCCTCTAAACATTCACAAATGTTTAAGAAACTAAGTAGAGGAATATTATCATTGTCAACGACATTAACTTCTATTAAAATTCTAAACAGAATGGATGGTTATAAGCATGAAGGCATGTTTGGACAGAATTGACTATTGACTCTTTAGGATTGTTGTTGTAGTATTAATTGTATTACTACTCAGTTTATGGCCTCAGTTTATTATTGTGCATATATATTATATAGATGAATAACACTTTTTGTAAGTGAAGAAATCCATTGTTATCCTTGTTCTTTGCTGCCACAATCTCTCCATATATCAATCCATAATGGCTTCTCTTGTGTTTATGTATAGGGTCAGAGTCAGACTGCTATGTCACTTTACATCTGCCCACGGCCTCTACGAAGATTCACCGTACCAAGACTGTAGACAATAGCAGCAACCCGGAGTGGGATGAAACTTTTGAGTTTAAGGTCCAGACTAGTGTAAAGGTAAGTCATGTCATCCTTTTTGGTCAAGCAGCAGTCAGAGTATGATTCTATCATCATACAATATCTGATCAGACACAGTCAACTAAAGAAAGATCAATAAAGTGTTCTTACCATAACTGATCATTCAAACTCACATTGTACATGGTATTTAACACCATGTGCAGGCCAGTTGGTATCAAAAACCTGTTACAAGTTATTCTGTAATGTGATGTTATGCCTGGAAAAGGAGGCCACTGAGTATATTTGCTCATGAAAATGTGACACATTTAAAAACCCGTTCCATAGGGCTGCGCTTTACCATCGCCATCTGGTGGTTTACTGTGAGGAACTGGACTTGTAATGCTCACTTTAAGCCACTAGATGGCGGAATTGAGGCGCAGCCCAATGGTGGCATTTTATTTTTAATAGTGTACCCCTTTAAAAACTGCTTCCATAGCGCTGTAATTTATTAGCTTCATTGGTAACATTAATCTGCAATGAATCAAAGTATGAATTATTCAATCATCGCCAAAAATATAATGGTATTCTATTTTAAAGGCAACTTTTATCAAATGAGCAATGTGAATGAATGAGATGGTGCGAAATCTAGCTCGGCTAACAAACGCTGTTTGTCCGTTGCATAGCAACAGCCACTATTTACAGGGACTATTTTCTTTCGGCTACTGCAATGCGATACACAACGTTTGTGGGCTATAACTATTTTGTGCTGAAAGGCAGTTTACTATTTATTTACTATTTATAATCTATCGGGTAGCTAAACGTATTATAAAGGCATCAAGGTACGAGAGGCAGTACTTTATCGTCAATAAAGTACGTGTTCCAGGGTTTGCCGAAACACGTAGACTAACAAGGAAGTGCTAGGGTGAAGTGGGAGTATTGGGACGCAGCCTAACAACACCCTTGAACACGTACTTTATTGACGATAAGGTGCCTCTTGTACCTTATTGCTTAACTATGGTATTGACGCGCAGCCCAATGGCGCTGTCGAAACAGTGCCCCTTAAAAACCCGTTCCATAGGGCTGCGCCTTAACATCGCTATCTGGTGGACTCTGGAAAAAGCGGTTGACGATAGATTGATGGATGTAAATTGCTTGACCATACATTTTACTTGATAGGCTAATTTCTATAAATTAGGCCTATCTGATTATTATTTGGAAATTAATAAAAAAAATATGGAAAGAATAACATAAATCATTATTTTTGTTTTCAGAACATCCTGGAGATTAAACTGTATGATGAGGACACTTTCAGTCTCATAGATAGTGATGACTTGAGTTCGGTTGTGTTGTTTGACATCAACAATCTCGTACCCGGAGTAAAGGAGACTAAAGTCTTCAACAGAGACTCACAGGTGAATAATAGGCCTTTCTGAAACGTTCAAGAATATTTTAGACCTTGGAAGTATTTAATAGCATATATAACTTAATTTTATGAAATTAAAGTAGGCTATGTATTCTCACATACCGTATTTCACTAATGTAAATTTAATTAAAAAGATGACATCGATATTTGGGTGTACTGTATTCTTAGTCTGGGTTGGATGCTCTATTTCTTTCAGACGAATGATGAACTGTGGATGGACTTTCAGCTGCTTGAGTGGTATGTGGCATAGGCCTACTGACTAAAAGATGCAATATGGCAAGATTCAATCCATTACAAGATATTTCTTTTTTTTGTGTGCAGTGGTGATCCTCCTTGTACATATATTTCAAACGGAGTCCTAATGGTAAGTATTGTGGCATGCTAATGACATGATCATTTTGTGACACTGTATTCTACTATGTTAACAGTACCACATTTTATATTATGTTTTAGAACATGTTATCATTAGACTCTTGTAAAAATCGTTTTTTTTGGGGGGGGAGGGGACATCTTAACCCAGGAGCTGATCGCTGCTATAATTATTTGATCAGTAATTTGTCAAATGTTGTATCCTAGGCTGCCCCATTCACTGCTGTGGATGTTAGTTTGGTCAACAACATCTGTGAGTAGAGGGTCATAGTTGCAAAATTTCTGTCAGTCAGTTAGTTGTTCATGGTTCTGTAACAGTCTTGTGTTTTAAATGTTTTTACAGCGGAATCGGACATGACTTTCAAACTAACAGGAGCATATAATGAAGATCAAAAGATGGCCAGTTCAGAACAAATTACAGAACTTTCAAAAACCTTGAGGTTCTATGTGAACAGATATCTGGAGACAGAACTCATGATAGTGAGTTTACTTTTTCCATTCAAACAGTTCCATTCATCTGTCTACACATCAGCTACAACATGAACTACAATTAGTTGTACACGAAATTTTACATTCCTTGATTCAGTCTTCTAGAGAATCTGGATTACATTTAGTTTAAATATATGTTGTTCATCTGTGTTTTGTGATGATCTGTTCTCCCCAGAATCAGCCGGACAGCTCGAGTCGCAGTTCAGCAAATGCTGTTCAGCTTAAGGAATTGCCAGCCAAAAACCAAGTTAACTTGTCTATTCCCTTTGGAGAGGTACAGTTGGTACTATACAAGTACTTGTAAAGTTGTGTTGGGCCTAGAAGGATCCAAACAAAAGCATGTGACTTTTACATTCCAATATATCTAATTCTCATTCATCTCATCTCATTTCCAACACAGGAAAAGCTGGACTTTAATTTGAAAATGAAGGACTGGTAAATGTGCATTGCATGCCTTCATGTCAATGTTTGCCATTGTATATATTATAAATATGTATGCTTATGTGTACAAACAATATATTATTTACAGCCAAGAGACAGATTTTCACGTTCGTTTGGATTTCAACCTTTCACCCCAAGAGGAGACGTTCCTGGAGCAGAGAAGAGTGGTGGTGGATCAGGCCTTAAAGAAAGTGTTGAACCTTAACTCTGCCCATACACTTAAAAAGGTACTCTGAAAATACATTTCCTGTGAGGTCACATTAACTTTAAATTAGAAACGTAACAATGACAACAATATGCAGTTAAAAGTCTATCAGATGTTCTTTAAGTCTATGTCTACTACTCTGGCCCAACGCCTACGTGCTGCTAATTTATTTTCCTTCCTAGGTACCTGTAATAGCTGTTGTGGCCTCAGGGGGCGGGACTAGAGCTATGACTGGCTTGTATGGGAGCCTGAGGGGCCTACAGAAAATTGACCTTCTGGACACTGTGACATATATCACTGGAGTGTCTGGTTCTACCTGGTGAGTGAGTATGGGTATTACCACTCTTCAAGTGGCCCCTTATAAACTTGTGTTCCAACAGGTCTGTGTTGTTGAAACACAATAATCTTTAACCCTGCAAAGTAACTTAAAAATCCAGTCATTCCAGATTCACATCCCAAAAAAGTGTCAAAACAATTAACCACAGAGCCACATCCCTGTTTCTGGGCCATTTTTACACTTCAAACTTGACAATCCTTGAAAGGCCTAGTGGCAAGTTAGTTAGGCTGGTGAAGACACAGGAACAACCTGACATTTAATCCATTCTCTTGGCTCTGTCATACATGCCATTCATCAAGATTATGCTAGCATGACTAGCAGATTACTTCAGCACTTTACCGGTAGTTCTACGGAGGGTCATTTATATTTATCTGAAAGTAAAAGTGAAGTAAAACACTAAGTAAATTCAAAATTAGCTGTGATTTGTGTGTGCAAAATAGTTACCCCAAATGCTACATATTTTAAGGTAAATCTAACATGACCTAACAGTCAGTGGTGGGGTATTTACAGTGTCAAGTTGTACAGGCTTTGGCTTGTTATATGGCAGAAATATGAGCTTTTGGGAATTTTGATTGGAAGTGTCCACCAAACCACAAAGCATAACTATGAACACATCCATAAACTTCTTTTTTGACAGGGCCATGGCCAAATTAAACGAGCAAGATGATTGGTCCCATTGTGACATGGAAAAGGCAATTGCTGAAATGGAGAAGGAGATCACAAAGAGTGTTAGTAGTGCCTTCACCAGGGAGAAACTGCAGTACTACAAAACTGAAACTGGAAAGAGAGAGGAGGAGGGACACCCAGTGTCACTCATAGACATGTGGGGATTGGTCATTGAGGAACTGATCGATGGGAAGGTATAGTACACTCACGATACTACACAACCCTCTGTTACAGTGCAAATCAGGGGTTACAGTTATTTAATTGCGTGGACACAGAAACGTCATTGTCGTGCACCTATGATGGACCCCACTATGTACAAAAGATCATTGTTCAAGCGTCCCTTGAATTTCTTTGCCAGCCTGAAGTATACGTGTTAATAACTCCACTGTTTGTTAAAAGGTAAACAACCATACTCTGTCTGAGCAGCAGGGGGCAGTGTCAAAGGGCCAAAACCCCCTCCCCATCTACACTGCTGTCAATATGAAGGAAGGAAGGAAAGGCACTACAGCTGAGAAAGGTCATTAAAGCTCTTCAGCTAAAGCAGCTTCTGGTTTCCTCTTGTTATAGGGTCTTTCTAAATGTTTAACCTTGTAAGACCCGGTTATAATTACAACATCACTTTTAGCTCTCCAAAAAAACACATTTGCAAACATATATCTGAAAGACCATTTACATGGGTCCTATTGTCTTGCAAGGCAATGCTATTGGATAAATGTGGTCTTTCAAAAAAAGAACAATTAGAAAAAAGTGACGTTGTAATTTTAAAACCAGGGGTCTTACAGGGTTAAAAGGACTTCATTTAGTGTATCTAAGAAATATAGATAGAGCACATTTCATATGTATATTAGATGTAACTTATGCTTCCACATCTGTGTCTCATACCTTTCTTTTTCATTTCTTCCTTTCCTGTCAGAATGGTGTGAGTTCACACCATATGAAGTGGGGATCCCAAAGTATGGGGCTTTTGTCCGTACTGAAGATTTTGGCAGTGAATTCTACCTAGGATACAGGATCAAGAAGCTCCCAGAGACACGCCTCCCATATCTGTTAGGTGTGTTTGTGTACATCTATGCATGTTTGGACAGGTGTACATCTATGCATGTTTGGACGTGTGCACATCTATGCATGTTGGGACGTGTGTATCACAGTATTTATCATCTTTTCTGTCTGTCCGTTGACAGGAATCTGGAGCAGTGTTTTCTCTTTGAACCTGACTCAGCTGTGGATGGCTTTCACTGGAACGAAACCTTCCTGGAGCCCATGGCTGGGGCAGAATGTGAGCAACATAGGTAAAGACCTATTTCTCTTCAACACAGTGGTTGAATAGAAGTTTGTGGGTAAAAATGTAGCATTATGGCATGCTGTAGATAGACTCAAATAGCAATAATGCAACAAAAAGCGCATTTTGCTTAGTTTAGAAGTAATTCCAAGGTGTGCATCCCCTTAGCTACACCACAGCCTGATAGTGATGAGTGATTAGCCACAGTGTTTGTTTCAATTACTTTCATCTAATCTCCATCAACTTCTCCCAAACCTCTCCCACATAGAAGCAGACGATGAGCCGGTTACCCTGGACACATATACCGTCACGCCTATCACCAGCACGGCCAGCGTCGTCTCCAGCTTTTTCAAGAGCCGACCCGGTCATCACTGAGATATACAACTTTATGCGTGGATTCTTCATGCATTCCAGTTATAACAAAAACACAAATTTTACCGCCTGGAAAGGTGACTTGCTGCAATGTTTCATAAACACTGTGAAAATGTGTTTAAATACCTTAGTCTTGTGCCGTTTCTAATTCTGCAAATAATATTACATTCTGTTAAAGGGGATTTTATGGTTGGCTAAAACTGAATCTGGGACATAAAATGACTCACATCACTGTTCTTTCTGGCCTTCCATGTTTAGATAGCCACCCTGATGCCTTCCCAAACAACCTAACACCATCTGACTCCAAACTGCACCTAGTTGATGCTGGCCATGCAATAAACATTGGTTGCCCTCCAGTGTTGCGTCCCCAGAGGGATGTAGATGTCATCCTGTCTTTCAGCTACTCATGGGATCCGCAGGATGTTTTAATGGTAAATAGTAAGGGAGCAGACGTTTTTGAATTATGTAATTATCAGAATGTAGCTGTTTGCATAGTCTAGGAAGGAGGTAGTATTTTGACTGGCTATGAACCCCTCTGAAGGTGCTTGAATGATCTGGTTGTCCACTGCTATTATAAATTAGTAGTCCATATAGATAGATCATTTTGTTCCATTCAGGTTCTAAAACTGACAAATGATTACTGTGAAGACCACAAGATACCCTTCCCCCACATTGACTTCACCAAGCTCAAGACTGAGCCTGTGAGAGAGCTCTACGTCTTTGAAGACAAAGAGAACCCAAAAGCTCCCATTCTGCTGCACATGCCACTTGTCAATGTTTCTTATCAAGAGTTCAAGGCTCCTGGTAAGTACTCTCTAAGGATGCCAGCACTACATTCTGTGAAAGCTGTCATGCCCTTTGTTGTCTTGAAACAGTACAACATCATTGGTATGTACTTTGACTATACTTGACAGGTAAACCACGGAAAGGTGAGGAGGAGATGGAGGCAGGGAAAGTTGATGTTAGCTCTGACTCTTCTCCCTACAAGACCTCCAACCTGACCTACTCTGTGGAGGACTACAGATCACTGGTGGATCTCACCACCTACAATGTTGTCAACAACAAGGATGCTATCTTGAAGGCTCTTCGCAATTCCCTAGAGAGGGCAGTCACTGTGAAGGAAGAAGCCAGTCAGGATTAATGCCACCACTAACATGTCTGAACCCTGTTAAGAGTAAGAGAAAACACACCAATTATGGGTATTTAGAATGTATGTTTTTGTCCATACAATCTAAAATATTCAGTTCAATGAGGAAAGTGGTAGAATTTATGTAGAAACACTGGGATGGAGAACCATGCATATTTCACGAAGACATGGACATTTAAAAATAGTATTTTAAGGATTTGGTTATTCTGCTAAGAATTACATTCAACATAGTTTGTAAGGCCGGGTGTCACCTTGCCCCCCACCTCTCATATGCTAAACTCTGGAGTTGCTGGACAGAGCCTCTGCTTGATGGGTCTCACACCTCTTTGTGTTACTGTCGCATTGCTAGTCATATGTTGATGATTAAGGGTCAAGATCAGAATCTGAATTTGGTTTATTCGCCATGTATGTTATACAAACACTGAATTTACTGTGGCAGGAAGGTGCAAACAATAAACATATACGGATCTTAAATTAAGTAAAAGTACCAAAAATTTAGTGTTTCTAAGAACTAAACAATCTAAGAATAAAATAATTTAAATATAATATATATAAAAATAAGACAAGATGGGGTCTGATTGGTTGTTCTACAGATAATAGTTGGGTATAAAGAGAGTTAAGAAGCAACTTGTGAAGCAAAGGATGTTTGCTTTGTAATTTATTTCATTCATTTGCAATGTTATTAAATATTTCATTTTAACTTTGACCATTCTTGCTCTGATTTAACCCATAGACTTAAATAACTGTAATTCCAGCATACTTGGTTATGTTAACACACAGTTTCAATACAATACTTTCCGCATAGAAAATCTCAATCAGTATTTAAGGCATGCTTAACAATAGAGATTTAAGCAGACCATCACTCACAAGAAGGATTGTTTACTAATTGACTTTCACCACACAGTTCTTTTGATGTGATACTTGGCACTGGTCCCAGATCAAATGAGAGTTAGAAATGTCATGCCTTGAGTGGTAGAAAGACTGTTCACCCTTCAGTCTGTCTCAAGACCTCTAAATTGCTCTAATGGCTTCGGGTTAGATACACATTACTATATGAGGCATTCAAATAGAATTAGCCTTCCTCCTCATGACGAAAGTAAAGTGAACTACTCTAATGTAGTGTTTACCATAGAATTCCCGTAACCATGTGGGTTTGCAATGCTGGAAGCAAATTTGTTTAGTCCATTTAATGTAAATCTTTATGGTTTAAGACCACATCGAATCTGAAGTAGACTGTACACAGAACATAAAGTTAACTTTACTTACCACACCAGTGATGGTTCTTTTTCTCCCCTTGGTTCCGTCCTGGGCCCTGCCCTAGCTCAACCATGACAACTAATCTCAAGCATAAACACCTTCAAATAGTTTGACTTGCTGTAGATGTGCCTGGCTTTGAGAGCTTACCATACTACATCATGTAGCACCACATCTGAAATCAAACAACAGAGTAATAAGAGGACTTGTCAAGGCTCATAAGAGTAATTGCTGTGGAAAGACAGAAATGATGTCATTGCAGAGTGAGTGGCCTGAATGTTGCCATAACTTGCTCGTTAAATCGCAGGGACACACAGGTCTTTGTATATACAAGCTGTGATGTCAACTAAATGTTTACACCATTGACATTAACCAGACCTAACACTTGACTAGTAAGTGGTCTTCAGGAAAGGAGTCCTACTTTCTTCTACTTGAGGTCAATATGTGCCGTCTTATTTAAAAGTATATTATTCTGCAGTGCTCGTACAGTATCAATAATCATGGAGAATGTATTTGTTGAACTTTATTGAACTGTATAACTCAAGAGATATGATGCAAGTGGTTTTTTTCAGTAGATAATGCTTTATTATGCAAATAATTGTTCATGTTTTATCCATATGGCTGATCCATTTTGTTTCCCACATTTAATGAAGCATTAAGTGATTATATCAACGGTTGATGGTAGTGTTGGAACTCAAAACGAATGTAATAAATGGACATACTGGCTGGCTGGCAAATAGACAGCACATCACATGCTTAAATGCATGCCACAGGGTTAACCTGATCAATTACATGAATAGAGTAGTGGGGACATTATTTCTGATGGCTTTAGCACTGCCTACAGTGTATGACAGTGATTTACAATAATAGTCTACAGAAAGTATCAATGTTAATGTACAATCTTTACTAACAGTTTACTAACCGTTAAAGTATTCCCACCTAACATTACTTTATGCTTGGCTTGTCTGTTTCCAAGACTGCTCTTCATTCAAATAAACTTGGTCATAGCACCTACTAGCTTATCAAGGTTGTCTGTGAAATTATTTATTTGAGTACCGGTACTGTAGCTCTACTCATTGTGTGGCAGCAGTCACATAAGGCAAAAGTATTGGAAATCTATAGTGTAGGGCATCAATCAAGAAGTAGGAAAGGTCACGATTCACTTCACAAAGCATGTTTACTGTTGTAATATTATGCATGAAAAATATATGTCTGTGTTTCCTATGCTATCCCAATATCATCGACTGCAATTAGGGTGCATTAAGGTTGCCTTTCAAATGTCAGAAAATCAACAGAAAATCTAAATCAATCGATATGAATGTCACTACTCTCTTAATTCTACTTGGTGAGATTTGGATCTAGCTGGATTGTGAACATATTAGTTATTTTAGCCTGTTGTTTCTATAAAACCTACTGTAAAAAATGTAAACAGACTAAGTTTAGAATGGTTGTTGACACCTGTGCGATTTAGGGGAGACCAGGGCATGTTGTCACACTTTTTATTCTCGGCAGTATTTCACAGCACTATTAAACCCGCGTTCGCAGGTCGTAGCTCATTTTCTCATTGGCGGGTCAAAATCTCTGGGCGGGCAAAGCAGAGAAAGGGGAGGTAACCTTTCCTCTTATCACAACATAAAAGGAACATTTTCAGTGTTTGAGCTTTCATTTTTTTCAAAGGTGGAGAAGAATACCCAGGGCTTGGTTTACACCTATCAAAAAATGTTGCCACTGAGGGACCAAAGGCAGGCTAGGGGAACTCATATTCATTTTAAATAACCTCCTAAAGTGAAATGTTCATGTAATCGGACCTTTAAGGCTTTTAATAAAGAAAAACATTAAATAAAAACATTATCCATCAGTTAAAGGAATCATGTAAAACATGATCAACATCATGTAAAACATGTCAAATGTAAAACACTTTTGTATATAAAATATTGCTGTATATTTAAACTGTGACAAGGAACCCCCATACCAGTGTAACAACCAACCCCACCTGAACTCTTGAGCTAAATATCTAGCTAGCAACCACATGGCTTGACCTAGCATCTGATAAATGTAGTGAAAGTCTAGCTATTCCCTTTTACTCTTAAACAAAAGTTACAAAATAGAGATAAGTTAAAGATACAAAGTTACAGAAGAAGTTGTATGCAAAATAAATACTATTACCCATTGAAATGTGAATTTATTTTCTTGTGCCAGGAATGCTACCTCTATTTCCATACTGACAACATGAATTAGCTCAGACAAAGAGGGCACACATTTGGTGAAAACCATTTTACACAGCGCCCCCTAGTGTGGCTGTAATGAGCTTTGTGACAACCAACCCGTGTGACAACCAGCCCCGGTCTCCCCTACTCAAGTCTAAACCAAATAAATGTCAGAGCTAAGAAGATTTAATCAACATGATACTAATTTCAATGCAAGTATTTGTTTTTATACAAGAACGCGTTGCACGTGAACTGAGTTGGTTTATTCACCAATGGTTGATTCAAACTGACACAGATTTACCAACATGATGAGAAGTATCACACAAGAAGGGGAGTAGGGAGGGTCAGTGTTTGCTCTGAAGTGATGGTGCGGTCTTCGTTTTTTACAGTCTCATGCTTGGTTTATCCTCGACTGTTCCGGCTGAATTGATAGGATTACAATGCAGGCTATGTAGCCTATTCAAAAGTTAACAACACGCGAGCTCAATTAAGACTGGAACATGTCTCTGGCAAAAAACAATCGATGTTTGGAACAAAGGTCCAAATGTGTTGCTAGAATCTGGAAAGTGTTTCCACATGTTTTTCTCATAGTTTCACTAATTGGATATGCCGCATTGGGCGCGATAATATTCAAGTATGTCGAGGGGGAAAGTGCGCCCACAGGAGAAGAGGATTATCATAATTTTTTATGTGAAATAGTAAGGTCGATCAGGTCAGGTAAAATCTCTCATTTTACTATATTGCAAATTTGAACAGTAGGCCTGACTATAACATGTAGTAAACAATATAGGTAGCCTTCTAGCCTACTAGACTACAATTATACACTGTATTTATTAATATAGTTTTTTCTGCGTTTTTCTATTCAAGATAATTCGTCTTGTACTCAAGAAGTGCAAAGAGTAAAGATGAAAATCAAAAATGATTTTAAGTCTACTTGGCTTCAGCATCCCGACAGATGGACATTTTTTGGATCCTTGTTCTTCTGTTGCACTGTTTTTACGACTGTTGGTAAGTTTCAACTGTCAGCCCAGCTGTCTAAAACTTTTAAACATCAAACTCAAATCAAATAAGCATATTCTTTCATCCAATAATGTAGGTTGCCTTGGACAATATGGGATAGGCTATATCGATTTTTCTTTCCTTTTGCTTTCCTTTTTGCTTTGAGTTTTCTGCGTGTGGTGTTGCCAGGCAGTAAAGGAGGACACATGTTCTTTCCATCAATTCATAGTAGACCTAAGCAGTCAACCATGTGATCAAACAACATTTAATGCCTGTAAGCACTGAAGCTTTCAAAATGCTCGTGCTCTTAAAATCATTACCTTTCAATTTCAAATCAGTAATTATTCCTAAACTGTTGATGAATACTTTTTTGATTTCAGTAGTCCTACATATATTTTGACCTTAAAAATACGGTAAGGATTTGGCCTTTGTTAGTGTTTATTAAACATACCCAAAGGGATACATTAAGTGTACATGTGCTGTATAAGAAGGAAAATACATTTTCAGGCACAAACATGCAGTAATGGACGAGTATGTTTTACTGAAATGGTGTACCTCCCAGGCATATCTACAGAATAATCCACTTCATACCAGTTTTCACATCATCACATTTAAAGAAATAGACCAATACGCTAATCACATATTTTTAAACATAATGAATCATTGTCTCTACTTAGAAAAATGCATTAACTTAATCTGGACAATCTCGATGATGAGATCATTTGGACTTGTACCACGATCAGAGGGCGGCATACAGTATAAATCTTATAGAATAATGAATGAACCAATGGTCTTTAGTTTCCAGGAACGACCTCAGACCTTAGACACCTTATTGGTTATTCTTTGCAATAAAGATCCTGTTCTACAGATGATACTTGAATGCATCCCGTCATCAGTGAGTCATCAGTCTTTCTGTCCCCGTTGAAGAAATAACATACACCAGTGGCTTGGCCTGCCTCCCACTCCCAACTTCAATCAGAAGCCATTTCTAGCCACAGGTATAGCAAATGGTGGAAATAGTTCCCCCTTATAATACCTTAGAAGGCCTTTAAAGTTCAGGAAATAGCTTGGGTGGTTGGAGGTTAGATAATAGATAATGGCTAATAGCTTGTTCAGCAGACTGAATGGTCACAAATCATGGAGAGAAACACTCTAAGAGGAAGATGCACTCTACAACACCACAGACACTTAGTAAAAACATGGCCACAGGAAGTAAGGGTGCTTGGAGGGGCTGGGTTCTGTCCTTGTGAAAGCCCACATTTCTGATCACCAATGCATGGAAATGTCTAAGTGGTTGTGGCATTACAAAAAAAAACACTTTGAATTTGGGTTAGGTCATATTTGGGACATACTATTTGAATTGTGTAGAGCGGCCAAATGTGTCAAACTCTGTGTCAATACATCAGTGAAAGAAGAACACTGCTTTATGTAATACGAAGCCATGTATCTGGTGATGGTAAACCTACACTAATGTAGGCACTAATGCTACAGCTGTGGCTAGAAATGGCTTCTGATTGAAGTTGGGACTGGGAGGCAGGCCAAGCCACTGATGTATGTTATTTCTTCAACGGGGACAGAAAGACTGATGACTTGTGATGCATTCAAGACTAATCTATAGAACAGGATCTTTACTGCAAAGAATAACCAATAAGGTGTCAGAATCCGGTTTATTGCCAAGTAAGTTTACACTGGAATTTGTTTTGGTTGGTTAGTGCATAACAATAAATAAAGACAAATATAAAGAAAGATAAAGCAAGTACTGTAAGAAGTAACATGCTAAAAATAGAAAAACTGAAAATAAGCTACTCTAAAATTCTAATAAAGAATACTATAAAATATGTACAATATGACTGTTCCTGAAATAAATGAAGAGCTGTACAGGTTATGCAGGAATGTGCAAAAGTTCACAGTATGAGGTTTAAAGAAGATGCAGTGTGATAGTAACCAGAAGAAGTCCGTCAATGTAAAGCTTTCGACTTCACATTAGTATAACATCAAATCAGTGTCAGTCGGGGGACCTGGGGCCTTCTTAATGAAGCCAGCTGCGGAAGTTCTTCATGTCAATATTGAACACCAAAGACATTTGGTTTATTTATGATACTGTAGGATATGTACTGTATGCTGCCCTTTGGTTGTGGTTCAAGTCCAAATGATCCGTTTATATACTGTATATACATACATTTATATGATGCTGATAATTAAAGACTTGAAGTGCACGGTTCTAACAGTAGCAGTCTGTGTTTTCCAAGACACATCATCTCATCAGCTCAAATATACAAAGGGTCAATGATTCATACACCAGAAGTAGTAATGTACATGTAAGTGCTGAATACCTTGCCATTAAATTAATTATTAAATTAAAGTCATTAGTCCAGACTACTGTCATAGACTACCTCATAGACCTTAGTTGGTCCTACATTAGGCATAATTCATTATTGGTTGAAATTAACAAAACGTTCACTCTTTAAAAAGCCATTAACATTTTAGCATCACTTGCTTTATGGATACATTCGTTCATTAACATACAATTACACCAGTAAACAGTTATTATTTATGTATGCTATTTATTTTTGCCTTTTGGGCACAGTGTCGCCATGTCACACTCACTTTAAACAAAGTTTGTATCATCCAACTATAAAAGCAGGAATTATGACCTTGTGTGTGTGTGTGTCACGGCGAGAGGTGGGGAAGGACCCAAATGCGGGAGAGTAGTGAGGCATTGTCGAACAAAGGGTGTATTTTCAAATTTTTCCTCATGCTGATAATGGGTAATGACAAGCCAAAGACTGGACACAAAACAGGAACCTAAATACACAGAAAGACACAGGTGGACACGATGAAACTAACGAGAACTGAAACCAATGAACGAGACACAGGTGCAGACAATGACAGACAAAGGTGAAGACAATGACAGACAAAGGTGAAGACAATGACAGACACAGGTGAAGACAATGACAGACAAAGGTGAAGACAATGACAGACACAGGTGAATACAGTGACAGACACAGGTGAAGACAATGACAGACACAGGTGAAGACAGTGACAGACACAGGTGAAGACATTGACAGACACAGGTGAAGACAGTGACAGACACAGGTGAAGACAGTGACAGACAAAGGTGAAGACAATGACAGACACAGGTGAAGACAGTGACAGACACAGGTGAAGACAGTGACAGACACAGGTGAAGACAGTGACAGACAAAGGTGAAGACAATGACAGACACAGGTGAAGACAATGACAGACATCTAAACACTAGGGCAAGGCAAAACCGAAAACAGGGGGGCACGGCTGTGGCTGTGAATGTGCTCTGCCGATAGGAACTGTAACAGTTTCTAAACTGTGCAGAGGTAGGCCTACGCAGATTCACACGCTAAGTGGTAATAATTTAACAGATTAATACGTCAGAAACTGTGTAGAAACAGCTGTACGCATGTTTTAGAGACCATTGTACGTCTTTGTACATTTTACCCAAGGGTAACCTGTTTCTGGAGATTCATATAACAAACTGTTTGGCAATCTGAATCATGTTTTACAACTAGGATAAGACTGAAACCATATAGAAGCATAGATCCCCAGGAGCAGATCTTGCACCTATCAAACCTATCCTCATGCCACAACCTTTGTTCTCCATTTATAGGTTATGGAGAGATTTTTCCAGTGACATTGGCTGGGAAAATGGCATGTATCTTGTATGCCATGCTGGGAATACCCCTCATGCTGCTGGTCATCTCGGATGTAGGGGACATCCTCGCCGTGCTTTTCTACAAAGGATATGTCCGCCTGCACCGTCTCTGCAAGCTTCTCCTCTACCGCACCTGGTCCCCAAGGCAGGCCAAGGGGAAATCTGGGGACATTGCTATGCAGGATGGTACCTACATCTTCAACCAGGAGGTGGTGGTCCACGAGCCCATGGACATCCGGCACGTTCTTCACAGCCAGGCTGATGTCAAGCGCAAGTCGATCCAGCTGCGGGACAACGCTGAGATCTTTAAGCGCATCATCACCAGGGACAAACTGTTCAGAAAGGGGGCACTGCTGCGCAGCATGTCTTGCCCCGAGTTGAACCGCATGTCTCCTATGCCCAAGGGTTTTGCCATCTGGGATTTCACAGGTATAGGGGAGAGCATGGAGCATTTAGATGTGCCTCTGGTCCTGATCCTCATTGTTGTGTTCACCTACATTCTGTTCGGAGGCCTCATTTTGCCCTGGTGGGAAACACAGATAGGTCGGTTTGATGCCTTTTACTTCTGCTTCATTACGCTCACCACCATTGGATTTGGTGACATTGTGCCCAGCCACCCCAAGTACTTTATGCTCACCTTCTTCTTCTTCATCGCTGGAATGGCTATAATGTCCATGGCCTTCAAGCTGAGCCAGTTGCGTGTCATTAGCTGCTATCGCCAGTGCATGCATTGTATCACAGGGGGAAATGTGGAGAGCAATGAGGAAGAGGAAAGTGAATGAGCAGTAGAGGTCTCGACATGGCCTTGGTAGCTTAGAAGTTGAAGGCATTCCCCTTTTTGGGTTCAAGATAGGTGTCAAAGGTTGACTGACTTGGGATATGGGAAGCTTGGGGTGAATCCAGAGCATGATGTTTGAGCCTACCCCTCTGTTAGTAGCATGAGAAAATGTACACGTCTGTGGCTTTTCGGACTCTTTGAATCTTTTTTCAGAGCGATAGAGCCATTGATTGATGTTCAATCAATGGCTCAAAAGCTGAGTTCATCTCGACCTACTTGATACTTGTAGTTTTGGATGCAATAGTCAATGTAATTGGTTGGTCGGTTGGTTGGTTGAAAATAACATTCTTGTTTGACCTTTCCGTTTTCTTTTGAGTTTCGATGTGTTTCACATCTTCCTAGAGGTTATTGTTTGCTGTGCCCCACCTCACTCTTGCAACCAACCCCTAACAATAATAATGTTTTATTTTATTTGTTTTCAATTAATTTATTCTACTAAATTCTTCCTCTACGATTGATCATTCTAATATCACATCTAAACATCTATAGCTTGTCACCTGAACGTATAGCTTATATGCATATGCTGTCGCTTGCAGTTTGTTGCTTTCACAATGCCGTTAAAACAGGTTCAAATGTATGTGTGGCTTGTGAATATTTAATTAAGAAGAACCTGATGCCATAATTGATATCCTCACATATAGACATATTTCACTTACTAGTACAACTGTATGTTTGTGTCAGGCCTTGATGTCTTTTCCAGAGCCTGTGGCTCAGTATAAAGCTTTCACTGATACCCAACGGATCCTCTCTATCCCGTAATGTGTCTATTGCTGAGCTGGATGAAGAATAAAAAGATTAAAGAAAATAACTTTCAATGCTTATCATCAGTATGGGATCATTGTTAGAGTATTTTAATAGTGGGAATCTTGAGTATTTTTTTATCGTGGGCATATGTTAATAGTGTGTGTATATTGACAATATTTGGATTGTCCGGGATAGTCAAATTTGGCACCAACCTGGATATAACCAACCAGGATATAAGGTCAACTAGACACTTTAAGTGAATTCCCAGTTCAGGGAAACCACTTCATGTCAAGGTTGTATGACTGACTGTTACACAGCCATCTCTAAGCCACTGATGAAAGGCTATCTGACAAGAGGGACAGGTCTCAAATGGAAAACATTACATTATTGTAACTCAACGTTTAAAAATCAGCAATTGTCTTCGCAATTTATACTTTTGCTTGTGTTTTTGAGTTAATGTTATGTCGTTCTCCATTTGGAGGAGCGTGTCTTAGTATTGGGGGGAGGTGAGCAAGTCATCGTATTCGGGGGAAGTTGA
>CAEFZP010003026.1:22500-75000 GCA_903064625.1 Mallotus villosus
CTACTTACTAGAAAGTCCTGGCGCTTATTTGCATCATGAAATCCTTTCATGCAGTGGAAAGTTTATTGTTGATGGTATAGGCAGACACACTAAACCTGTCGGCATCCGAAGCTTCAAGCAATAATACATCATGTGTTGTTATAATAACACAATAACTGTAACACAATGCAAACACAATTGAATTAACTCACAACAGCTGCGTCGCAATGGCATTTTTTGTATCTGTTTATAGCAACATACTTGGACTGTGTTGAGGGAACGTCACTTCACTTGTTTTTCATAGCTGAAAATGTTGCATCGATCATTGATGTGTCGTTCGTGAACGATTTGTTTATTTTGAAAAAATCTTTAATAGCCTATGACTCGGGAGTAACGAGTTGTCAGGCCTGAGAGTGATTCGTTCATTTTCTCGTGCCCTGCATCGGGACTACATGTAAGTAAGTCAACCTAACGCAGGATGGCGCCATTGTCACTGTAAAGAGTGCGCACGAATTTGGTTTGATTATCGGACTAATTGAATTTGATTGCAGTTTATAAAGCAATGGATTATTTCATAGAGGAAGTTTGTCAGACGGCTTCGTGATGGTTTGAGATAAAGGCGATATCTGAGCTCTATAAATGATAGCCAAAGTATTGATTGGCATCGTTTGACTATGTTCAATCATTTGTTATATGTTTTAGGGCCAGCTCGGAATTTCTTGTCATATAGACTATTGCACGAAGTACTA
Source organism: Mallotus villosus (assembly GCA_903064625.1). Taxonomy (NCBI): domain Eukaryota; kingdom Metazoa; phylum Chordata; class Actinopteri; order Osmeriformes; family Salangidae; genus Mallotus; species Mallotus villosus. Next base: position 23,229 of record CAEFZP010003026.1, read on the forward strand.
ATCCATATTATGCCAGTTAAACTGACAGTAGTAGCCTGCCCCAAGCCAAAGAGTACACGCTATGATTCCCCTCACCTTAAAAGAGTCGCTGTTAAAATATTGGGTTAGGCTGTCGACTATACTGCTATTGCCAGGACTCTTCAGGAAAATACCCCTCTCTCTCTTTCATCTCTATATTTTCCTCGATCTCCTATATATTCATAGCAATCATTCACAACATTCAATGCTAAATCGGTTGATGTGGAATAAACAAAATATTTCATTTATTTATTGTTCAAAATTAGAATTGGTTAACTAGGCTATATAACCTTTGTAGCCTATCCGTATTTCATCCAAGAAAGACACTGAATAACATATGGGAATCTCTCACTGCGTTGAGTTTGCGATGCTGTAGGTAAGGATGTTCCTGATAAAGGTTGAATGACGTCAAGGATCAGTCAAGTAAGTAAAACGCCCCGCATCTTTGGGTCTTTTACCACGGTTGCTGCTGCAAGAGGATTTCGTAAATGTTCATTTAAGGTCAGATATTTAGGGACTTCTGCAGATTCAACTACAGTTTATTTTCATTCCTTGTATTTATTATACGACTACACAATTATACAGTAGTCTCAAACATGTTTGGACCTTTTTAATATTAGGCTTTTATTTATAAACTACTCTCAGGACTCTGTATTCTGAAAATTAACTTGCAGAAAAATAACACTTTACAGCCACAGCTGTATTTGAAACGATTTCCTTTTGACTTGTCTCTTTTCTCTTCACAACAGGAGGATCTCAAACGTTTGTCTATTTTTCCCACCTCAGAACGAGTCCTTCTTTTCGCTCGTTCTTTTGTGGACTTTAACAATGGGAAGATTAGACACTCTCAGATCATTTAATTTATTAACATGGCTGAGAGAGGAGAGGCAATCAAGGAAGTTGATTCTGGTTATCGTGTTCATCGCCTTGCTATTGGATAATATGCTTCTCACGGTGGTCGGTAGGTACAACTCGGCATACATCTTACACCTGTTGCCCTATAAAGCATTGACCATGAATCTTGTGTTCAACCTGTTGTGCCAACTTGTTTAAAATCTTTAATGAAAATCCAATTTGTATGCCCACAACAAGGTTCTAAAACACGTAAAATGTTGTAGGCTATCTCCAATTTGGCCAATGTTAATAAGAATTTAAATAGGCTAGAGTCCGGAATCAGAAGCACATGTTTAATGAACCGTCTAAGTTTTTAATTAATGTATTTATTGATATACATATTTTTAGCCTTCATGCATCATACATACTGTAGACTCAAACTTAAAACGGATAATTTAACTTATTGATTTGAATAGCCTACGTTCCGGAATCGTAAAATGTTCTATCATGACTGATTTAACAGTATGTAGCCAACTCACACAAAATATATGTCCTTGTTTAGAAATGCAAAACTGATTTAGGCTACCCATAGGATACACGTCAAAAACCACCAGTTGATCTGTCTGAAACACTATAGTAGGTAGCCTAAGCAGTTTCTAGAAGGCAGTACATTTTCACGATACAAACCATTTCCAAGTCTAATCCAATTGTACATGACATTGATGACCGTTTAGCGGCTGTATATTTGGGTGCGACATTGCCTCTCGGCGACACAGCTTTTCTAGGACACATCCATTACGCACGGACGCGCGTTGGATACAAATAAGATCCACTCATTTCCTGAGAGCGTTCGTAAATGACTAGCGTGCCCCTCATTTGTGGAACCAATCACAAAAACACAAGACAGGCGATGCTTGTGCTGTGTAGACTCCACAGTAATCCTTATTTATCTAGCCTATTAGAATTTCTATGGAAATGGAAAAAGCTGATACTGTTATTATACTATTACTTCATGCTAACTAATTTCTTGGAGGGTAATATAAACATAAACTTAGAAAGTATTTGACAGGATGTATGTTGATTCACTAATCATTATTCTGGCATGTTTGTTATTTGCAGTACCCATCATTCCCAGTTATCTATACACCACTGATACCAACACTGTCAAGAATCACACCACCTCACCACACAACTCTTCCGGAACCTTCCAGACCATTGTGTCCCTGTATGACAACTCAGTCAGGGTGACCAGCGGGGAACCCACTGATACCAGACACTTGGGTGGGACCATCCCGCCTCCTGCTACCACCCTTGTGCCCCAGAACAGCACTGACTGCATCAAAAATGATGACACACTTCTTAGTGAGAACGTCAAAGTGGGACTGCTGTTTGCCTCCAAGGCTACTGTACAGCTGATCACCAACCCTTTCATAGGGCCACTAACCAACAGGTGGGTGACTGCTTGCCTCTCACTATTGTGAGCTGGGCATTGGAATGCTACATCCTGAGAGTGTATGCAATTCTTTGTGTTTTTAATGTTCGCTTCCTCCATCCTCCTGTAAGTCTCGTAGATGTTTTTCCCATGAAATACGTGCCATGGTTTGCATGGCAACAAGTATGCAACTTCAGAGCTATAAATATAATTGTAACCTTTGTACATGCTGATTTGATATGACATTTAGATCCTTAAAAAGGATGTCACAGCGTTCTGCCTGGCATTTGATGCCACCATACTTTTTTTTCTCTCAATGCACTTAATGGTAAATAATGGTTAAAAGTGTGTCCACGCATTTCATACTATTATGACTGATTTTACGGGTAATTATGACGTGTAGATGTGAATTGCACTAAGCTGAACTGACAGGAGACAAGGCCAGTCTGTTTTCCTCAGAGTTCACTGCACAAGTACATGATGGTGGTCCCCTCCCAGGTCACAGTGGCTTCCTGATAGCCTGGAGCCCAAATAGTGACTCAGCTTCCGTTCTGTCAAAGGTCATCATTGAATAACATTTATGTTTAAATCACAGTAAAATAGAGAGGGGGAAGTGTAACAGACTCTCTTCGAGTGGTGGCAAGTCAAATACAATGCTGTGTGGTAATAATGTTTAAATAATAGTATTTAGAGGCCAAGCGTCATGTCATGTAGATCTAATCTATATAGATCATATGTAACTGAATTCAGGGTTGGCGTTTTGTCTTGGATAGTGATCAGCTGTAGTAGTTTTTGTTCATGCTGTTTCTGTAGACAAGCACTGAACACATCCACTGTTGTGCACATAGATATTCATAGATATTCTCTATAGGAAGGATTAGTCAGTGTGGTCAAAAACAACAAGCAACAAGATGCTTCCTTTAACAGTGCACAGTATTGACAGACATATTGAAGTCAGTGTTTATAGTCTCTATTCGGCTCTCAGATATGCTGTAATTGAGGCAAACAAACGGAATCCCATTATTTCCCCTTTGTCACCTTCTGGCTGAGAAAGGACAACACAAGGGAAGTCATGCATGTCAGGGACATGGCAGTAAGGGGCCGTAAAGGTTTCTGTATAGCATATTCTCTTGGTGTTTGTCCTCTCAACCTTTTCTATTGATTTATCTAGTGTCATAATTGTATGATGCCAACAAGAGGCAGCAATTGGTTTTTCTGTGAGGTGTACAACGGTTAATAGACTCAATTTGCATTGGAATCAGTCAGTTATATGTATAAACATGCTATTCTATGCACTCCCTGCAAATATGGGTAATATATTGTAGAACGTATGGTTGGGCCTTGTTTTGTATCACAGTTTGTATCGAGCAATTCTTTCTGTGTCTTTACAGAATAGGGTACCAGATCCCCATGTTTGCAGGCTTTTGTATAATGTTCCTGTCGACCATTAGTAAGTATCACCCAGCATCTGCACTGATCTCTACATAACTGAATCGCAATAATACCATTTTGTAACTTGTCCATTTAGAATGTGTGCCTGTTGTAATTTTTCAAATGTTTTATTGTCGCTTTTGTTCTTGTCAAGTGTTTGCCTTCTCATCGAGCTACACTCTGCTGTTTCTGGCCAGATCCATGCAAGGTGTCGGTTCTTCATGTTCATCTGTGGCTGGTAAGAACATGATCCTGAGGCCCATCCAGTATCAGTATCATGACCACACTCACATGACTAAATGTATTGTACCCTACTAGTACTGTATACAGTTGATAGGTGAACACTATGAGTCCCAAGGTACGTTCATTACTGTTATCATAACTTTTAATAAGTAGACATTTCCCTCTTGTAGGAATGGGGATGCTGGCCAGTGTGTACACAGATGATGAGGAGCGAGGAAATGCTATCGGCATAGCGCTGGGTGGCCTTGCTATGGGAGTACTGGGTGTGTGCACAGCCTTCAATCTAATCTTGGGATCCATGATAAACATCCTCCTCAGAAAAAACAACTAACCTTTATTCAAAGGTCCTCTTCAGCTTTTAAAGAAGGAGCGCAGGACCTCATCCCCTAAGGAGATCATGTTCTGCAGTGACAGTGGAATGTTGACATACTGTAGCTATGTCCCCCCTATTATTATCACTACGCTCCTGAACATTTTCACTCTTATCTGCACAGTGGGCCCACCATTCGGGAGTGTGATGTATGAGTTTGTAGGGAAGACAGCTCCGTTCCTTATCCTGGCAGTTCTGGCCTTGTTGGATGGAGGTATGTAATGTATATGATGTATTACATGTAAACATTTCTTCAATAACACAATACACCACCACACTACATCACTTCTATGTTCCGTGTGGCATTGATTTATCTATGATGATAATACTTTTGGGGGTTTTAAATGAAATATTTTCATGTTTGATAAGATGTGTTCATGGCAAACCAAGTAAGTCTGGTCTCTGTGTCTCTCCACAGCTTTACAGCTCTTTATTCTCCAGCCTTCCAAGGTGGAGCCAGAGGTGAGTGGCCCTGTCAGCCAGACTGAATTAGGTGAACTACCAGGCCAGAAAGGAGCTGTCTGATTTTTGTTGCTCTCCTGACATGTTATTTTGAGAAAATAAGTAAAATGGGCCGTATGACTACATCATCATCAATATCCCATTGTAACTCTACACAGGGTTTTATGGGAAAGAGAAGAGAACAATTTAAATACCTGTGTTCCTCATACACGGCTGTACACTTAAGCAGGATTATCTTGAAAATATAGTGTCTCTCACACCAACACTCAAGTAAGCTGAATCACTAGATAGCTGGATCAACACTGACTGTTCAACACATTTTATACATGGGTAGAATGCAGCCATTCTTTATTTGATGGCTTTGTCTTGGAGTCAGAAGAGACATGTGCCATAGATGCTGATTCTTATCCGTTGCCTCTCTTCTAAATTTGATCTACGGGCCTGATTGTTGTCCGCCGTCACAGCAACCAAGAAAGCATTGCGAGAACCAATCAGAACAGGATCTAACCCTTTCATGACCACAGGGTCTCTTTTGCTTTCACAACAATTTTACAGTCTTGTAACAAGTGTCACAAGTAATAAGATGTTCTTCTCAAAGCGAGCTGGATTCTACACTCACTATCATTAATGTGAAAACCTGCTGTGATGAATGGGACCCCATCATTGAGTTCTCTAATGACTAGCACATCTCTTACAATAACAGAGACAGAGACAGTAGTATCAGCATTATGTCATCAGCATTATGTCATCAAATACTGCTTTTATAACACATGACTATGTCAAATTGGATGTAAATATTAATTTTTGTTCTACAAAGAGTCTCGCTTATAACATCATGTGTTGTATCTTCTCTATTAATATGTATAATTACCTTGCTTGCTATTAGCAATCTACTTTCTGTACATAATCAGTCATGGTAAGATAGCCATCTTAGACGGTTAGTGTTTCCTGTCTCGTTTCCCCTCTGCAGAGTCAAAAAGGAACACCACTATTGACTCTTATGAAGGATCCATACATTCTTATTGCGGCAGGTAAGAAAACAAATATGCATTGCTGTAAAACACTGAAGCCGTATATGTTTGGAAGTTTCAATTGTCAGTCCCTCTTGATAAAGTGATAAAACGGTCAACCTATATTTGTGCCCCCTGTAAATGTAAGACACGTTCAACACTAAGCCGATTTCTGGGTGAACTACAGTATTATTTCAAGTGTTTTGAGTTGTAAATCAATGTTAAAAGGAATCACATCCGCATTACAATTGGCTTTTGTGTGTGTGCGTGTTTGTGTGTATGTGCGATTGAGATTATGCAATTGTCTGAGTAAAATGTGTCCATGTGTCAGTAAACCCTCTTTTCCACAGGTCAATTACCACCAGACAAATGGGTCATGGCAACCTGATAAAGAAAGAAAGAAAGAAAGAGAGAGAGAGAACGAGAGAGAGAGAGAGAGAGAGAGAGAGGAAAAAAAAATCTAAATAAGCATTGTGCCCATTTATCCACAATCATTTTCTCATTTCCAGGTACCATTTGTTTTGCAAACATGGCCATCGCGATGCTGGAACCAGCCCTACCCATCTGGATGATGGAGACCATGTGTGCAAGGAAATGGCAACTAGGTACTGATTTCTGTAGTTTTCACTTTACTACTTGCCAAGCTGTATATGATCCCTTTTACATGTGTGACACATGTGAAATAAAGTCCTTCATTGCTTCGTGTGACATCATAGGGGGCATGATAATAACTGGATAATGATGCCGTTGCGTATAAAAAACAGATTTGGAGCTCTTGGATAATTGTCTGGAAAAAACATTGAAACAGTACTCCAGCCCAATGAGCCCTCCTGTTAAAACCTCTATTCCTCTCCTTTGCAGGCGTTAACTATTTTATTCCCTGCATTGTCTCAGAGGTATCCAATAGATAAAGGCGGGATGAGAGAGATGAATGGAGAGAAATGGGAGTGGGGGGAACAGGATATTAGGATGCCTTTCGTTCACGAGTGAAGAGCGCAAGTCTTCATTACAGTCCAAGATAGAGACTGATAGTGGGACTCCTTATCTTAGCCCTTCCCCCCACTCTCTTTCTCTCGTAGCATCTCTCTATCTCTCTCGATGAGCTCGTAGCTATCTCTCTCTATCTCTATCTCTCTCTCTCTCTCTCTATCTCTCTCTCTCTCTCTCTCTCTCTCTCTCTCTCTCTCTCTCTTCTTTCTCTCTCTCTCTCTCTCTCTCTCTCTCTATCTCTCTCACATCATTCTTTCTGCCTGTCTGTCTGTTCTCAACCCAGGTGTCGCCTTCATGCCAGCCAGCATCTCCTACCTTATTGGAACCAACATCTTTGGTGTAATGGCCCACAAGATGGGGAGGTAGGGAGGGAAATTACTCTCAGTTATTTTTCTCATACTTCTTATCTTCTCTGACTCTCATATCTTTTTCACTTTCCGTTTTTCTGAGTTTCCGGTGTTATTGAGAAGCTCAAAATGAGTTTTCTGCTGGAGTGGTCTGATACTGTTTATTGCAGTCTTTGGGTGACACTGTGTTTATATAACCATGTTTGTTACCTTGGGTAAAACATTTTGGTCATATATCAATCCTTACCTGTTAAGCTTAGGTCTGATCCATTCATTGTCAGTGTTTTGTGACCTTTGTTTACTGTAGACCCTTTTGGAAGACAGGTTACATTGCAAGATGTACTCTACAGAAAAGAATAACTCAAAGCTCAAATGTCCCAAACTAGCCTCAAAAGGAGCAGATCACTATCAGCCGGACAGTTTGCTTCCGCTTCTTGCTTTGTTTTAAGTTTATTATTCCAACAAATCTGATTTAAATACAACCTCACGGTACAGAAGAACAGGGACAGGAACTGAGGGGGGGCTAAGGGTAGGCGGGAGAGGCATGACGGACTGTGGAAATTGGCAGACACTGAGCAGCCCTTTTCTTTTCCACCCAGATGGCTGTGTGCTCTTATTGGAATGCTCCTTGTGGGGATAAGCATCATGTGTGTGAGTACTGGAGACATGGTTACAAATGGCTATTATAGAGTCACATACACTAACATAAGGAACTAGATAAGTTGATTTTGGAGAAATGATTTGGTGAATGTCCTAACTAACACAGAATTGCTGTGAGTGATTGCATGAGAGAGAGCAATTACAAATAAGAACGTTTTAGTTAATTTTTCTAGAGCTAATGTTATTGCTACCTGTGTCTGTCTGGCCTAACAGCATCCTCTGTACTAGGAAGTCCATTTAAGGACATTGTGTTGATGTTCTACCATATCCCACTATTCCCCAAATCACATTTGGAGCCACTAAAGGGAATGAGAGTTCAGTCAGAAGTCAATTGAAGCTGCATAAAACCAGTGCACTGACAATTTATGTGTAGCTTGAAAGGCCTCATGTTAAAAGTGAATGACTCAATTTGATATTGTCTTACCAAACTCTGTTTTATGTGGTCTAGGTTCCTCTTGCTAAAGACATCTATGGTTTAATAATTCCAAATTTTGGAGTTGGCTTTGCCATTGGTAAGTCTATTCATACAGTCTTCAATACTAAAGCAGCAGAAGGCATAAGTAGCAGTACAGTAGACTGTATTTAAAAAAATCTAATTGAAATTACACATACTTGGTGTATCATTTCTGACAGGTATGGTGGATTCTTCGATGATGCCCATCATGGCCTATCTGGTGGACTTGCGACATGTGTCGGTCTATGGCAGTGTATATGCCATCGCTGATGTGGCTTTCTGCATGGGATTTGCTATTGGTACTGTAATACTATCAATAATATATTTGTTGATAAAGCATTTATACATAAAGGATTATAGCTTGATCTATACATTCATCAAGTAAGTATATTTGTCAACACTAGACCTAGTATTATCTGCCCCAAAGGTCCATCTATTGGGGGACCCATAGCAGAAACCATTGGTTTTCCCTGGCTTATGACTATGATCGGGCTTGTGGATATCCTCTTTGCTCCACTCTGCTATTTCCTCAGGAGTCCACCTGGACAAGAGGAAAAAATGGTGAGGCAAATTTGCAGTTCACACGCATATAGTGCATACCAGCGCATACTGTACCGTAACTTAACATAACACCGTTCAACAAACAGTACACAGCTATTCATGTACTTACATAATAACAGCTCACTTGTATTATTCCTTGTACTTTCATCAGGGAAAACAAAGTTTTGTCGTCTTTATGGCTGTGGTCTATGCACTGCCATTATTCTACTAATAACACTAATAGACAATTGTTGTGTTCTTCACAGGCCATTTTGATGGACTCCAACTGCTCAATGAAGACCAGGTCGTATTCCACTCAGGGAACATCGTACCAAGGCGATGATATGGAACCAGAATACGATGATGAATAACAGTCCCCAACCATGTATGTTAACCCTCCAGAGGATCTATTTTGTTGTACGGAGAAAAAAAAACTGAGAAAAGATAAAATAGTAACAACGAAGCAAAACAGCCAAGCCGTTTCCGTGTGAATGTCTTGCGTTTTGGTCTTCACTGTTATGTGTCATTGTTAGCGTTTGTACGACTGGAGCTAACCAAAGTTGTTTTCTGTGCCCTGTGGTCAAATGCTGATGCTTGATGAGGGTCATTTTTAGATAACAGCCTTATCATAGTGAGGAGGAACACATGTAAAAACAGGGTTGTGAGTCGGTCACTTCATCTGAGGGTGAGTAATCACCAGTTTCTGTAGAGTTGTTTGTTAGGATTATACATCTGTCTTAATTCACCTTTTCGCCATTAATAGTTTTACTCACCTGACAGTGCTGCGATTCTTTGAATACAGGACATAATACGATTCTGATGGAAGACAAAATGTTCTTTAGAAACAGACTTTGGATTAGATTCAGCAACTCAAAGCACTGTGAGGAAATTATGTGGGTATTATTTTATTGGTCCACTCATTTAAGACATAAAAAGTCTGTGAAATTGTATTTTGTCCTTTTATCTTTTTTATTCTTGAGTCAGGGGTAATTTATTCAGTGTTTGCCTGGAAATGCACTTGTTTTAACACAGCTAAGTACAATTATGTACTTTCAAAAGCAGTTTTGGGTTAATTGTCCCCCTCTGGAGTTTTCCATTATGAGCACATTGGATAACGACAGCATTGCCAATTTAGATGTGGCAAATTGTTGAACGTTTTTGGTAGGCCTTTTGAATGTGTGAAAAGGAACAACCACTTCTGGGATGACTTCTGTCATGAACACATTTATCAGTATTTGCCTGTTCTGTTTTTAACACAATTTTGTGACATTATGCTCTGGTGGACATGTGTTAGACAATGGAAATGTAGATACATTTTGTTGAAACAATTTTTGACAAAATGTTGATCTGCAGGATGTTGATCAAGATACATACGGACACTGTTGACGTTATAAGCCATACATTGATTAGCTGTAAGTAAATAATTTTTCCCAATAGTTAAATTCATTCCTATTTTGTTCCAGTACATGGCACCTTAGGAGGGATGCCCCAAGCACTTTATCACACAGACATAATCACCGATCTCCACAGTGACTGAGTCATTTATTAGTAACATAAACACAGAGATGATCTAGTAATAGGGTTGTGCCAATAGGAGCTTAGTTCTAAGTTCTAACTAATGACTTTAACCTCAATTAAGTTTGTCTTAAAGGTTGTTGTTCACTTGATAAAATACAAATACGTGAACATAATGATTGTGCTACTGTATAGTCAGCAGCATTCAGTCCTGAAGGTTTTTACGTCATCGTTTCTCGATTGACTGCTAGCATGAAATAAATGTTGAGAATTCCACTTGACAGGATTTGTATGCGTGTCCACCTACACACTTCACACAGAATATGGAATTGGCTAGCTAGCTCTTGCACATGTCCCTAGTGTTCTTCACAAGGATCCCCTCCTCTGTTGGGAACAGAAGATGACAATATTGACTCTGTCTTTCTTTGACCTAACATAAATCACAAGGCATTACAGCATAGCACAATAATTGTCATGTATTGACACTGTCAATCAATGCAACAATTATAAGGTTCAGATACAAAAGTTTGGTTTTTCCAAATTTCCTTGTTTTGACACTTTATACTATTATATTGTATGTTTTGTTTATGCTACAAAAACATTTTATGTATTTAGATAATTTTGATATTTAAATATTATGAAATGACCCCACTCTTCACTATTTGCTGATATATTTTATTATGTTTTATAAGAACTTTAATTTAACAAGATTACAGTAGAGATTCTTTTTTTGTTTTTACTATTTACAATAATTTGTTCAATCATGGTAGTTACACATGAGATTAAATATATTTTTTGTCTTTTTGTATACCAGAAAACTAAGGTACACGCGCACAAACATGTACAGTATGTGTTTGTGTGTGTGTTATTGTCAGTGTGTGTGCCTTCGGACATGTATGTCATTGGTTTATGTGTCTCAAGTACTAAATGGTACAAATAATGTTGCCATTTTATATTCTGGACTGATGGTTGCCTGGTTGTTTACATGTGAGGTGTGCTGATTGTGTAATATATGTTGACATTCATTGGAGAAGGGAAATCCTAAATTAAATGTTGTATACTCTGAAAAAACGTTTGTATGGACAAGTCAGTGCTGTATGTTATCTTTTATCTATCCTCTGATTTTAGGCCTTATCTAATACTGACGGTAAACCACTTACTAAACACAATGGAATGGTCAGAGATTTTATAATCAATTTTATAGCTCAGCTTCTTAAAAGCCCACCATTTCCATATATAAAGGATATAGAATGCATACAACATAATACACGTTCAAGACGAGTCTGCCGGTCCCATGTCATGTTTTATCATGTTCCATAATTTCATAATTGTTCTGCTTTTAACGGATAAGATCGACCATCAATGATTTCCATTCCACATGTATAGGATGTATAAGGGGGTAATGCTACCTTTTCTGGATGTCCATTTTGAGCACTTGAAAAAGAAAAGACAAGAGCAAGCTATGATGGGGAAATGTGTCACTTAGTCACCCCATGTAGGAAGAGACACACTGTAATCATCCCATCCATCTCTCCGCTGGGCTCCAATTACTTACCAGATGCTTGCACAATGACGTCCCTCCCCACCAAGGAACCTTAGCACGAGGACACTGTGCCTCAATCTCACCCTCACAAAAAAATAGAACAGTTGGTTGTAGAACATATTTCCCAATGTAAGGTACAACCATGAGATTCACTTTGAAATTAAACACTGTCCTGCAGGATTTAAGGGTCTTCAGGTTTATAATCTCAGCCAACCAGGACAAATATCCCCCCCCCAGTTTCTCCTTTTGGTTCTGGGGCCTAGACAATCTGGGGGTTATTGGTTGGGAGCTAAACTCAGTGGAGCAGACTACAGACATATTCAGAACAGTTACTATAATAGATGGTCAATAATTGAATATTGAAGACAGCTCATTTACATTATTCCCAGGTGAGCATGTTTATTTAGGCTATGTACAATAGCGCTTCATCACACAAGCCATCAGAACTGTGTACAACATTCCTCTTACAAAACAAGAACACCTCAATGGCAGAAGGCCATGGCAGACACTCTTAACACACTGAATCATGGGAAGGAGAAGGTTCATAAGCATGTGACAACTGGGTTTGAAGAACACATTATACAACGGCAGCAGCAGCAATAGTAGCGTAGGATAAGATAAATTGTTTTGTCTTTACTGAAGTCCTCTTATACCCCTTAATACCAGACCAGGAAATTCAAGATACCAGACTAACTGTGACATGGGAAAGACAGTACGTATGGAAGATACCAGACTAACTGTGACATTGGAAAGACAGTACGTATGGGAGATACCAGACTAACTGTGACATGGGAAAGACAGTAGGTACGGGAGAGAAACAGAAAAAAAAAGAAATCACAAAACAAAAAATCCCTTCCTGATTATCAGTTTTTCCTACAAAAATATTGCACAAAAAAAATCTGGATATACAAACGATTGAAGAGAGTGACAAGTATAGTAGTCTAGCCAGTATCCAAAAGAGCATTACGTCTATTGCACAGAAAAGAAATGTGGCGTTGCTGTCTATCCCCTCAAAGTCTCTATTCTTTTATCTTGGGTCCTGTCTGACTGAACCTAATTGGTCAGTTAAAGCAGTAGCAGCACAGACATTAAAAAGCACTGTGATATCAACGGGCCTTAACTTGTTTCATGTGTAAAGATTTAGCAGGCATGGTTGTTGTATAGCCAGAGGGTTTGCATTTGCATTCATTTCTTGTTGTCTTGTGCAAGTATTTTCCCCTAGTGGCTAACTGCAGTTGTAATATTAATGTACAATTTGGCTGTGAATGAGAACATCTCTGTAATGGTCCACACCAAGTATACAGGGGTTATGTCTGGGGGAGTTTGGGGGTCTTGCTTTGTGCAGAACATTATATACATGTAAATAGTAATTGGCCTACATTCATTCGTACGTGATAGAACAACTTTAAAAATGCAAAATCACAAACCCACCATTAAGCTCTGAGCATTCATTCAACCCCACACTATCTCCAAATTACCAACTGTAATTTTGTGATGTATACAATAACAAAAAAAGAGATCAGTGTGTGAACATTGATTCGAAAATTAACCATATAAATGATCCCTCTGCCTTAGATACATACACAATTTGCATTGGTCAATATGCCTTTTTAACAGCAAGCATTTGAACTCAAGTATGATTAAGTGACTCCATCCTCTTCCATCACGAGTTTATAAAACATGGGTCACACAATCACCATGATTTGTTAGGCGGATTAGGAATTAAACAAAAAAGTAAAAACAAATTCTCTGTTGGAACAAAACTTTACATGACTACTACAACTGTGATCCCCCTCCCCTCCCCCCCAAAAAAGAAAACAGTTTATGACAAAACACTTTAAAGAAAGGGGAAACAGCATTAGCGCTGTCTTTTGTTTGCTGGTTAAACAATGGTCACAGACAATCCTACATGTTTGGCCTCATAAAAATTAAAGAACGAAACCAAGAATGGAGGTACTAATTTATCTGATTTACCAATATTTCTTATCCATCATATTTATTACCTTCACTTTATCGATATTCTAAAAGGTCCAAGAAGAGGGTAGGTCCAAGAAGTCACGTAGGTTGCAAAATCCAGGGAAAAAACATCATAGAAGGTAATGAAGTCTTATGAAAAGTGGAAAAAAATCTATATGGTGGACTTGCTTTCTGCATTTTGCACTGTAATCCCTCTGTAGACTCACGGCATGTTGCCGTGTCTAAAGATACCCATGGGCTTGTGAGACACAGCATACAAAACAGCGTTAAAACAAATACTGTAGACTAAAATAGAGAATGGACATTTTTACAGATTTTTACTGTAACAAAGTGGGGGTAAGAACAAAACTACTGTAACATTTTTTTTTAAAGACTAAATACCATATTACGTTCACATTGCGAGCAGTAAGAAAATAGATTTTTGGTTTTAAAGGTGCTTTTGAAATAAAACAAATTGACCAAAACTCAGGAAATGTCAGTACATTTGTTTCTTTGCCAATTTTATCTACACATTTACGAATGTTTTGGAAGACAGGAGTGGATTCAAACAGGTAACACAACCTTACATCTTCCCTTTAAAATAACTGACTTGTGTACATTAAATTGCAGTCTTCTGGAGCATACATTGTCTTGCTAAACCAACTATAGAGAAAACTGGATGGAGGGTTAGTTAGCCTTAAATCAAGCATCATTTAATCTGAGTAATATCGCATGCCCAACCAAATAAATCTGTCCCCAAACCCCAACGACAAAACAGAAAAATCTTAAAAAGGTTTTGCTGTGAGTCCCAAGCCCAAGGCCTATCCAAATCAGCATATCCATCTTTAATGAAGCGCCTCTACACAGATCTGTTCCTCTGTGATGTCATCCAGCATCTGTCCCTCTACAGGACTGCATGTGTCACTGTCATAGGCTTCAGCCTCCATCAGGGCCTCCTCTAGAGCACCCCCTTTACCCTTGAAGCCATGCTGCTCAGAGGGTGAGGTACTCTCTACAGACTCAAGGTCTTCAATGCCTGCCCGGTAGTGGATCATGAGCAGGGTTAGGGCTTGGAGTCTCTCACCAGACTTGGCCAGGGCGGCAGTGATCAGGGCCTTCCGCCTGGCATCCTCTGCCTCCCTCTCTTCCAGCATAAGAGCGTTGTTGTGCTCTAGCTCCTGGTCGATCTCCTGCTGCAGCTTGTCCAGCATCAACTCCAGCTTCTGGGAACGTTCGTCAGTGGGCAGGCCCCGGTAGAGGTCCCGTCCGATCTCCTTCACAGCGATAAACACGCTGTCGTCCAGTCCACCTTCCCTGCGAACTAGTTTGGTGCTGGCACCACTGCCTCCACCACTGGCTGGCAGCTTGGAGGGGCTAGCGCCAGAGTAGTTTTCAGTGTCGCTGCTCTCATTGTCTGAGGTGTTCGGAGTGTGCTTGGGCGAAGGCTCTGCAACACCTGGTATGACATCGGCAGCCTGTTCTGCAAACCGCGTCTTGGGTACCTGGCGGAGGTTAAGCAGACGGGAGCTGGTGTTGATTATGTGGCGCGTGAGGCCTGTGGTGGCGCGGTTGATGGTGGACTTTGCCTCTGGGTCAGCACTACGGCGATCGGTGGCTGCTACACACAACGGGTTCTCGGCGAGGCACTTGTCCTGGCACTTTTTGTGGCAGACGTAGGAACAGATCATGCACTGGGAGGCTGCCTTGGTCCAGACTTTCTTCTTGCAGTACTCACACCAGGTGGGGTTTTGGAACTGAGTGTCCTGGAAATTGTGGCGGACCTCCACCAGCTGCATGGAACCATAGGCCAGATCATCTCGGGGCGTCGAGGACAACTGTTCCCTCTCTCTCTCCCTGTCCCTGTCCCTTAGCTCCTCATCCAGGAAACTGCCCTCCCTCTCCCCTTCCAACAGCCGGCCAGGCAGCTCAGTCTCACCCTCACCGAGATAGCAGAAGTTGATAGTGACATCTCCATAGCACAGCTTCTCATTGAAGCCCTTGTGGGTGCTGAGATTGCGCAGGGCCGTGCGACTGACGCTTGCTCTGGGTTCTGGAGCACACAGCCTGAAGGTGCTCTGGTATTCTGAGGAAGATGTGGACAGACACTCTAAAGCAACGTGCTCCAGCCTTAGGCTGATATGGCCCAAACACAGCAGGCTGCCCAGCTTGAAAGGGTCCTTGCACCATAGGGCCACGTTAAGGTACTTATGGTTGCTTTCAACCTCAAACACTACAGCGGCTTTGGCCCAGCGGGCTGTCTGGTTACGTAACATTATTTCCGAAGACTCCCAAAGTGAGTTGTCCTCCATGCTGTCCCGTGTAGTACAGGAGCCCTCTGACATCTTGTCTTTGGCCAGGTCCAACTTGGTGCTGCTGGGTACTAAAGGAGCAGCTGGCGACTCTTCACAAGGCTCAGGCATCTTGACTGTAAGCTTTGAATCAGGCTGTTTGACAGGTGTCTTCTCAGCACTGGCCTTGTCATCATTGCTTCCTGTCCCTTGAGTCTTTTCTGGAGATTTCTCAGACAAAGTCGTGGCGGTTGTGGTACTACCATCACCTACCTCAAACAGACTTTGGGTTTCAGAAGAGGTTGACGTCAATCTGATTCGGGGTCTTGGGGGCACAGGGGGGCGAGAAGGCGGGGGTGGGGGAGGAATAGTGGGCCGTTGTAGTCCCTCCCCAGGCTCTCCACTGCTCTTGTGCGGCGAAGGCTTTGGTAAGTCTTTGGGTTGGGGTTTAAGTGGGGACTGGAGGCCAGCCAGGATGAGTCTGCGGTTAAGAATGGGCGATATGCTGCCAAGAGGCTTAGAGGCCAGGCTGGCCACAGTTCTTTTGGGGCTTTGGTTTACAGCCAGTAAGAAGTCTTCCTTGGGTTCATTGCTCCCACCACTCACCTGGCTAGGCCTGTGGTCCACACTCAACTCCTCATACTCAGAGTCCATGTCTTTGCTGTCAGATATGTCAGAGAGGGTTGTGATGGGAGCCGGGTCTTCTTCGTAGCCTCCAGGCGGAGGGATGAAAGTGTGCTCGTCCAGGTGGGACAGCCCCTCCTGGAGGTGGCCCAAGCCACCCACTGCAGAGGACTGGTGACGCACAGGCCTCTCGTACAGGACCAACACCCGGTCCCCTGCCTGTTTCAACAATTTGGGCACTTGAACAGAGGATGTCACTTTCACACCTGCCAAGGTTAAAATAAGAATGAATAAATGATCAATAAGTGCTGACCAACCAAAGACATGTAACAACATACTGTATTATAAAAGTGTTGCATTTTGCATTATTGTAGTTGGTAAAACAATTTAATAATTAAACAGTTAAACCACCTTAGTCAAAATATGTTTATACTGGCAACTGTCTTTGTGTCTCACCTCCGATGGCAATGAGGCGATCGCCTTTCTGCAGGTCTGCCTGGGCGGCAGGGGAGTTTGGGGGTAATGGTCTCGATGCTCACATGGACCGCGTCACCTTCGCTGGCTGGGACATGTCTGAAGGTCATCCCCACGCTGCCTGAAGGCCCCTTGATCACCTCAGTCTAAAACAAAAGGATATAAATAATCACACAACAATATCTGTTCAAAATGTGTTATCAATGTGATCATATGCAAACAACAAAAGATGCACGAATAAATCTGACATTTAAAAAGTGTGGGGCCTATAGAACAAATATGGCAACCAGCTATTACATTTAGGAGAGATGCTGAATGTTTCAAGACAAGGAGCTTTGCCTCCACACATTGGTGGGTTTGATGACAGGAAAACAATGCATGCCAACTCTGAGGGAGAAAGGAGGCCTGCAATTAGAGCCAATTTTCCACCCCTGGAGTTTACCAGCTGCTTCAATCACTGTCACACAGCACTGGACAAGTCATGTATCCCACATTACACCTGGTGTGACGTCAAGTTGACCTGCTTCGGTATATCTAACCGACTAGATTATGACAACACATACAGTATATAATCCAGGCATGTTTTAGGACTGTACTTTGATGATAGTATCAAGTTGAGCATGAACGATGTCCATCACCAAAACAATCTAGACATCAAAGCCAAATTGCTGAAGAAGTTTAGGAAGTCTGTCAAATCTCAAATGGAAGGTTTACTGTGGAGAGTGGGGAAAATAGAAGGCCACAGGAGAGATGATAAAGGGTAACAATGAAAGTCTTGGTCTCAGAGAAAGAGTGTCTGAAAAGCTGGAAAGACAGAGACAAATGACTGTAATTTCCAAGCTGTCATTTGTTATCCTTCTCTTGGAAAGAGCTGATAGAGTTAGGGGTGAGGATGAATAAGCAGATGATCTATAGAAGCTGGCAAGCACAGGAGAGGCTTGATTCACTTGAAACTGAAGAATGTTTCTGAAAGATACCAAGACCCAACCTTAAGTGTTTTTTGGGGTAACAAACTCCACAAGGCTAAAGAAGTATACAATTGTTCTACTTTGTTTTCATTGTTCTAGTGTTTTCAACTATGAAAATAGACTGTTGTAAGTCACACTGACACGGTATAGCAACTGACAGAAATCCTTCTAAATCCTGTAGACCAATAAAGCGCTATTTCATTGAGACTTTACTCATCTATTTAACACTGGTTTCTGCCTCAAGGCATAACCTGATCTT
The DNA here is from genome assembly GCA_903064625.1 of Mallotus villosus. Classification (NCBI taxonomy): domain Eukaryota; kingdom Metazoa; phylum Chordata; class Actinopteri; order Osmeriformes; family Salangidae; genus Mallotus; species Mallotus villosus. The sequence goes on from CAEFZP010003026.1 coordinate 41,647, forward strand.
GACTTCTTGCAGCCCCTTCCCAGTATCCACTAATACAATTGAAAAGTCAACAACAGGTGTGTGTGTGGTGGAAAGTAAGCAGATAAAACACTCACCTGTATAACTCTAAACAATTGTCCTCATCGGTACAAAGTCAACAAACTGCTCTTTACACTTAAACGGCCACAGGTAGTACAGGCAAGCAAGTCACTTTATGTACTGTATATTAAATGTAGTATACTGTATTATGTTTAGGCTGAAGACAATAAATAATACTGTTCAGCTTTAGGCTACTAATTGAACAGGTTCTCACACAGAACAGCTTTATAAGAAAATGCATTATCAAAATATTTTATCTTCAGAGCATAGATAATAGTCCCTAATTCAATGTATAATTAATATTTTTGTTAATTTGGGTTTTGCACTACCCTTGCAAAAAAGCTTTTTCAAAGTAACGAGAAATTCAGAACCAGAGAGAGCATTGCCAATCACACATAAAAAGCCATTTCTGGCTCAATATGTAGCTGGGCATGGGATAGCTGGAATAATATCAAGGGGGGCTATTGCTATTATTGAGGACAAACCTCCTCTTTGTACTGGAGGAGGAAGCGTTGTATGATCTAAAACTAGGCCTTTCATCTGAAAATGTCTGCCTTTGAAAGTACTAAGACCCACTCCTGTCCCTAAGCCAACATTTCAGGGACGGATTTCATCAACAAGAGACAACACTGACGGAGACTAAAGGGAATTCAAAATATGATCAAATGGTCCAATAAGTGGACTGAAACATCAACAAAGTTACAATTTCAAAACAAGACGAAGCAGCTTCCAAAACTAAAATGACGTAGACTACAGACCATCTGATGAAGTCTCATGTGGCTACAACCCTGTCTTCTGTAGAGAACACAGGCAAGTCCAGAACTGACACACAAACGAAAAAACATCACTGAGCAGCGATGAAGCATGATTTGCAAGGATGAACACCAACTAAAGGGCAATTATGTAAAAGATGGGGGGAGCAGTAGGGAATTGCATAGGATCAAGACAAGCCGATAATGAAAAGGCAGCAGGTAAACAGATGCAGTCTTTCCTGGAGAATACAGTGTGTTGTGCTCAGACACTTCGAAAAAGGAGTGTTCCATAGAACTTCTTGTCTGCATATAAGTGATAAGTTTAGGAGGCTACCCTTTGGGGCATTGTCTTTAGATTAATAAGAACTGTCCTTTAATGCTGTATTCCTGACATGTTACCAGCTTGCCTTCAGCAAGCTATTGTAGCCACCAAGCCAGTGTACCTTGGGTGCATGTTTCACACAGGAAATGAATGTGCCCAGTCTACTGTAAGTGTGGCTTTTATAGACTTGACACAGACTGGTTATTTGTGTGGCTACACAGTCATAACATTTTTATCAGAACTGTAATATATTGTGAAGAAGCATGCGTTATACAATACCACAAATACAGTACATTTGTCTCCTCGCAAACAATAAGGTTGAAGTGCCATAACTACTATTTGTAAAAAATAAATTTAAAAAAACATTACGGACTTTTAGGACAGGAGACGAGAGGTGAGTCAGCAGCTGTGTGAATCATAATGAGCTGTGCAGCTCATACTCCAAAACTACCCTGCAGTTCACACACATTAGCATTGCAAAAATCAGTGGTCAGATAACATGAATCATCTGCCTTACACTTTTTCTTTGATCGACGCAACAACCAAAAAAAACACAGCACCCCCACAGACACAATTGTATGCTCTGCTAACCTAACTTTGCCTTTGAAGGAAATGCACAAAGACATCACATCGAGCTCTGCAATTGTAAAGACAGGCGGTGAGACAGGACCACCTCGGTTACAGACAAATTACCCGTGCAGCAGATGCCAAAAGATTGAGCAAACATGTCAAGTGACATGAAGGGTTGACGCACAAGGCTGGTTGTTTGCTTATGAGTACGTGTATCCTATTGAGCGTGGGTGGGTGTGTGTGCCTGTATGTACTGGTGTGTAGGTGTTGAGAGACATTCAATGAAGCCATTGTGTACGCACAAACACAGTTGCCATGTGCATACACCTGGAGATTTACAGCCATGTCCACCCCCTCAGCCTCCCATTTGCCAGGCTGATTTGCATACTAGAGCAGGAGTTTTTATTTTCTGAAGTGCAAATAGTGGGTGAAACCCTCACACCCTCATCACTCCCACGTGTTGTGTGCACAATACACACACACACACACACACACACACGGGGGACTCTGACAAGATAGAAAACCCTCTATTGAATTTACAAAGACCACAGTTCTAAAGCAGGTGCTCATTAAAGAGTAAGGCTCAACTGATCTCCATCAATGCATTACTTTCATGGCTCTGTCATTACAGTCACTTATGTTTAAAAAAACTGCTACCGATGTGGTCAAAAGGCATCTTATCAAAATAGCATATTGAATTCATTTTTTTTTCTTGGACTTTTCCCCCATAACACATGCTGATGCTGATTTGTCATGAAGGAAGACATATGTATACATGAATACAGATGAGCTTGAGGGTGCAGTATTGTTTATAAAAAGGTTCTGAATGCCTAAAGATCACCTTTAAGTAAAGCATGACCTATCTTTCTGTTTATACATGTTAACATACAATCTTTATATCGTGGACTATTGCATTTTAAATGTATACATTCATAATCATGTCTGAAACACAACATGACATATACACATATCAAGTGTGAGATCCAACTCATATTTTCTCACTCTTAAGGTAAAAGGGTCTGTTTTGTGGCTTTTCCCCTGAAATGACATTGTTCTATTCCTTTATGGGAGAGCTTTATCTCCTGCCTAGCTGAAGCGGCCGGCTAACCTTGTTAAGATCGACTGAGGGACCAGCCAGCCGTTGGTTCCTTCTCTGAGGAGGAAAACAAACAAGAACGTAGCAACAGGGAATTGCCCAGATGTAAATAGCACAATGTGCCTTCTATTTCACCAATGGCGCTCTCTTTTTCAATCCGCAACGGAAAGCAAATGGAAGGTTAATATGACAAAATAGCAGGTATCACTGCTAAATAATGGTTGATCCGTAGACTGCGTTTTGCTTCATGAGATAGAAGGTAGTTGGCCATGTTTTTCCTTTAATTCTCAGACCATGTGAAATACTGAATCCTTAAGTTGGTGGCCGGCATGTGATGTAAATGTTAGAGGTTAAGATAAGACTTTTACTTCAATGATTTGAGGAATTACTTCATAAAGAGGTATTCCCACACACACAACACACTAACCAACGTATCAAATATTAACAGTGTTTGTTTCATAAAACAGTGTGAGACACTGATTAAGTGTGACATTTTTCCTGTAGTATACATCATAGGTTCCCAAGTCCTGTCTACAGCTGCTCCAGGACATGCTGCATTTTGTGGTACAAACCCTCGCTTGCTTTAGCAGGATCGCTCCAGTGGCATGGCTAACTAAAGAGTGTTGACCTGTAAGATGCGGAGCCTGCTGCTGCTGCATGGCGGAGCAGTGTGCACCACTTGGGTAGGTCCAGGGGGTTGCATGTGAGCAGTGTGCACCACTTGGGTAGGTCCAGGAGGGTTGCATGTGAGCAGTGTGCACCACTTGGGTAGGTCCAGGGGGTTGCATGTGAGCAGTGTGCACCACTTGGGTAGGTCCAGGGGGTTGCATGTGAGCAGTGTGCACCACTTGGGTAGGTCCAGGAGGTTGCATGTGAGCAGTGTGCACCACTTGGGTAGGTCCAGGGGGTTGCATGTGAGCAGCGTGCACCACTTGGGTAGGTCCAGGAGGTTGCATGTGAGCAGTGTGCACCACTTGGGTAGGTCCAGGGGGTTGCATGTGAGCAGCGTGCACCACTTGGGTAGGTCCAGGGGGTTTTGCACGTGAGCAGTGCAGCGTCTGCCGGATGCTGGTTGAGGCGAGCAAATCCTTTCTCCTGTCACTGCGCTGCCCAGTAATCTAATCTAATACCACATGTCAGATCGATTTGTGTATGGTTATAGGGTACAAGTCCCTGCAAGGCAAGCACACAGCAATTCGCTGCCATGTTCAATTAGTGGCACAGTCGGTGGGGGCTTGGATAGCCACTGGCTAGGAGGTTTGCATTGGTACAGCTCAGGTTGATTAGCTCCACTAAAATAAATGCTGTGAACATCACAAGTCATAGTGAATGTTGTATTAAATAAACATTTTGACCCTGGCCTGACCAATTGTTAAATTCCCTGTCAATTGATTTCAGAGATTAACATTTTTCTGGTTTTAGCAATTTGATACAAGATTTTTTTAAATCACAATACGAAGGTATGAGATAAGAATTGCATATTTAAAGAATCAAATGTCAAAAGCCTAATGTCAGACAAATGGAGTCAGCATGTATGTATCCCTTTCTCCCTCTAAATCTCCATCTAAACGGAGGTCCTGAATGATCACTAGCATGGCACAGACAATGTGTGGTAAATGAATACAACAGGAAAACATTCTTACAAAGTTTCACAAGCGAAAAGCCAATGAAGCTTTTAACACAGTTTTGCCAAATATAATCATAGCTTTAGATTTCGCTACACACCTAAAGCTAGTTGATTAAGTTGTACCTCCCTGCCTCAGGTCTAAAATAATATCCATGACATCAGCCAAATGTGCCTAAAATAGAATTAAGAAAAATCCAAACTTGCATGCTGGATACTCCTTTTGAAAATATTTAAAATCAAGCTTTTCAACAAGTTTTCCTGTAGATACAGATGTAAATCTATCACTGATCCGTCTGAAGATCAAATGTGTTAATTTGCATATCGATGCTACATTGATGTTTATAGAAGTTGCGGAGATGTATGGCAGGTTAGATAACTCTTTATTCTTCTACTCAAATTCGTTTTGTTTCAAATATTGGTCTATGCTTATTATGATGCACATCAGATTTCTTATGAACATTACGACTGACTTACTGAAAAACAACTCCCTAGGGCCTTAGTTTCATGTAAAAGTGTTTAAACTTCGATTTGTTCCGTTGGTTTGTTTGTGATAGAGCATATTAGCTAGCAACGGAATGGATTATATACAGATTAGTGACAGACGACTTTTCATGGATTGCAAACCATAGACGTTAAGAAATATAACTGTCATGGTGAAATGTGAAAGGTGTCACAAATTCCCAACAATATTATGGTTGCCCTTTTCCCTTTTGTGTTAACTCAATAACATTCTAATGAATATTTTCTCCATCTCCACTTCGCCTCTTCAAATGTCAACATTCATTGAGCGACTCATATGAGCAAACAATTACAGCAAATAGAAAAACCCACACATCACAAAGTGTGAAAAATGCGGCACCTCTAAACCCTAACAAATACATTGGTAGGTACAATTCACTAAATGTTTATAAATCTGTTCAAAATCCAATGTTGTTGATCAAGTCTTTTATTTCTGTTTGTACCTAAACCACACAAAACCACTGAAATTCAAATTTGTCATCAACAGCCATTTGTATTTTCATATCCCCTCATTGGCTTATGATGGGAGGCTGATATTCAAAAGCAAAGGGGACAAAGGAGTTGTTATGGAGACAGAGGCAAACAAAAAAGGTGCTCTTGTCCCCCTGTCTAATTTGCACTAGGATATACAGCAATGACTGGATTCTTCACCCACCCAGTCCACTTGGTTGTCTTTTTATAGCACATCATTGTCCTTTATACCGAAAGAAATTGAACATTTATGTCTGCATGCCCGCTCAGCTTTCTAAAACGGAGTACAGAAACACCATGAAGAAGACGCAAATAATGTCCATTCATATCTGCAATATGCCTACTACTATGAGAGCTGCACACAATTTTCCTTATCACTTTGGTATTTATTTCTGTCTGTTTGATCACTCGTGCTCAGATGCATAGCTTGTCAATCAAGCACTGCAATGCTGGTCTGAGTCTCTTGGATCTGCCAACTGTCACTCAGCTTCTGGTAACTTCTGAAGAGTGAATTGACTTCTTGACTCGGTAACATTTGCTAATCTTATGAGATGATTGGAGCGTGAAGTTAAACAGTCTCACTGTGTCTTATATGGTCCTTTTTAAGGACTACCTTTTAAACATAATTAAACCTCCCCCAAAAATAATTTTGTGCCTGATATAGGGCAAAATAATTGATGGACGTAGTCTGTTATATCAACATTGGAGATTCAAGGAAATAGAAACCACAAAGATATTTACAATAACATAATCTATATCTGATTGAATAAAAGTTAGACAACGGAAGAAAAACAGAGGCCTTGCCAGTCGTCTGATACTCATAAAAAGCAGATCACGAAACAGGATTGCAAACAGGCAAAAAGCCAACCGAGATAATAGACTGACAGAGCAGGCCAGAAGTAAGCCTGGATCAGCAGACCCTCAACTGACCAGTCTTAAAAGGTCATTTGGTTCATCCTTAACGTATTGGCGTTTCTTCGAGAGACAGGGAAACATTTCGATGGCGATGAGAAAATAACTGTGAGGTTGTTTGCGCTCTAATGAGAAGGACAGTCTGTTGCATCAGACAAAAGCATTTCTAAACCAAAATGGCAGAAAGCCAGTAATGTAGCCACCATGATGTCCGTCATGCACTAAATTGGCCCGTCAATGCCGTCTTCTCGGAGATGAATGGATTGCAAATACAACAATTAGAACAAACACCTAGCCCACAAGACCTGCCGCTTGCGTCGTTAATCCGTTTCGACCTTAAAAGGATGACATTGCATGGACCAATCAATGTGTTTGCTCTCATATCAGACACTGAGGTGATAGGCTCCCTAGGTGATATTGGATGACTGAAAACCACCAACCTATTCTGGTGGCTGAGAAGCATCTCTTGTTTCAAATCAAGTTTCTAGAGAGAGGGGTTCTCTCATAATAGCCCGACCACACCAAATTTCTCAGTCTCTGTTTGACATACAGTAGAGTATAGAAAACAAAGGGAGGGGTGGTTTATAACTCAATTATTCCCCGCTACCTCCTTGCAAAGCAGGATCAGCGAAAGCAGGTGGGTGGGGACAGAGAAGTGGAGAGAACTATCAGTTGAATCCCTTTCATCAGCCACGTGGGGTGGATTAAACACAGGCAGACGCACGTATGCATGAGTGGAACATCAAACAGCGGCCATCTGAGAGAGGTGCGTCAGAGCTATCCTGATCACTCAATAGGCACAGGAAGTGCCTGCTCTTGCTCTCTAAACCAGCTTTGGTGAAACGCCTGAGGCCAGAGTGGACCGGTGGGGTGGGCGAGTGGGGGGGGATGGAAGAAGTGTAGGATGGGGAGACGAGGCCAAATGGACTTAGGTCAAAGTGGTTGACTGAATGATATACCCGATTTCTTGAATACACTCACAGCTGAAGGGGTGAAGCTGTCTTGTGATTAAAAAAAAATGGTGACCCTAGTAGGAAAGAACAAGAGAGAAAGACTGCAAGGACAGAAAGAAAGACAAGGAACAATCTTTTTTTGAGTGACGTTTTCTATGCATACTTCCAGTGCATGGAGACCCTATGAGCAGGCGGTGCAGTCTACCACGCAGGCGGTGCAGTCTACCACGCAGGCGGTGCAGTCTACCACGCAGGCGGTGCAGTCTACCACGCAGGCGGTGCAGTCTACCACGCAGGCGGTGCAGTCTACCACGCAGGCAGTGCAGTCTACCACGCAGGCGGTGCAGTCTACCACGCAGGCGGTGCAGTCTACCACGCAGGCGGTGCAGTCTACCACGCATGTTGACTGGCACACTGGAGGCAAGCTCAGACAGCTGGAGTGATTAAACTTGGAGAGACAGATTGTGGTTCCAGCCACTTCTAGCGTGAAAAAGGCTCTGTAGCCACAGGTTGTTTGCTCTTCCTGACCAGAGCAGTAGGGTCCTCTACTTGCCTACACCACTCCAATGAATAAGAGAGGGAGAGGGGGAGAGAGAGAGGAGGAGAGCGAGAGGGGGAGAGAGAGAGAGAGAGAGAGAGAGAGAGAGAGCGAGAGAGAGAGAGCACTTGATACACAAACAAACACGGATGCACACAAAAGACAAACATGCAGGAACACACAGACAGGTTGACAGCTGGCTTCCCATCAGTTGGCCTGTCAGGAGACATCAGTACTAAGGGCCAGATGATGGAATCAGTGAGGCAGATGTCTAAACACGCCTGGCAAGGAGGGTCCCACCACACACCACAAATCAGTAATAAAATCCTGCCCTTGCGCTGGGATGGAAAAGGGCTCAATTTACCCCTGCACACAGGTGTTCCATCATATGCGTGGTCCCAAATGCAAACCAGTAGAAACTTCCGGTAGCCTACACACACTCAAGCAAGCGAGCAAGCACACATGAACACACCCACCCACAAACACACGTTTGTTGCTAGACATCAGAGATGGTCAGCAGATTACGGTCGGTAAAAGTGAGGGTGACACTGGCAAAACTAATCTACATGACGAGAGGAAGTTGTCTGATCTGGTCGCGATTCTAAATTGCACAAGTGTTTACAAGAGTGCAAGAGACATGCTCATTATCAGCCCTGTTCTGAGCATGCATATTTGTTGAACTTATCAGCAGAATTAACTTGACACCAGTTAAAATTAACTTCTGAACCCCCAGAAGTCTAACCCTAACCCTAAGTAAGCCTTTGCAATCAAAATTAACAACCTTGACCATACAGCAATATTCAGTTATCAACATCACAGACACAACTGAGTCAATACTAGCTGATACAGATAGAAAAGGTTCCTGTTAACACAGCTTTGTGGCATTATCTATGTAAATGCAATATTGTGAGAGTCTTTTGTGTTGGTCAAACAGTAACACGCAGCTGTGACCAGTAGATTCCACATGCTCACTGAAATGCAGTGTCTTCGACCAGGTTACTCCGACCCATATGCATCTGTCTGAGAAAGAAAGCTACGGCTCAGGACGAGCGGGATCGGGTGAGGCTGCTCAGGACGCAGAGAGAGAGAGAGAGAGAGAGAGAGGGTGCCTGTCTGTGTGAGAAAAAGAAAGAGGGAAAGTGCTTGTCTGTGTGAGGGGCTTTGAGATAAACAGAGAGAGAGAGAGAGAGAGAGAGAGAGAGAGAGAGAGAGAGAGAGAGAGAGAGTGAGAGTGCCTGTCTGTGTGAGAAAAAGAAAGAGGGAAAGTGCTCGTAGAGGGCTTTGAGATAAACAGAGAGAGAGAGAGAGAGAGAGAGAGAGAGAGAGAGAGACAGAGACAGAGACAAAGACAAAGATACAGAGAGAAAAAGAGAGAGAGAGAGAGATACAGAGAGAGAGAGAAATAAAAAGGGAGAGCACAAGTGAGACTACATACATACACGCATGACACAGAGTGTCTCCGGTTACTGGAGGAAGTGGGAACCTCTCATCTCCACTGATCATGCTTGGAGGGGAGGAGGGTGAAAAGACGAGGTAAACTGAGAGCTTTGACCTTTTCCAGATGGTATCTCCTTTAATCCCTGCTATAGAGTCCTGCTGGGTACACATGGTCTGGTGAAGTCTGATAAAACGTCCCAAATGCCACCTTGTATCTGCATTTACATGCATATTAATGGAGAGCCCAGCAGGAGCTATGAAGTATGTGGAGGATGTTTAAGAGGGTCGCACCAGTGGCCATCTTGGTCAAGTGTATAATTATTGTAGCCCAGTCCTGGAGTTGAGGACATTTCAGTGATATCGAGAGTGGTAGTGGAAAGATTTTATGGTCCAGGATAACTGAAATATATTATTCTTGTGTTCACTGCATCAGGGAGAGATACAGAGAAAGTGTTCAATTCAATATCTCAACTACATAGCGAAGTCAATAAAAACAATGACAATACTGGGCACTGTATATGCAAAACATGACAAAGAAACTGATTATTTTCCTTAATAAAAAATTAAATAAATTTTCTGTAATTATAGCTCGACGGATAACTTGCCTTTACATTCACCAAGCACTTTGACTTTGACAAAATTCAGTTCCCTAAAGAACAAAAAACATAGTAAATGTATTTAAACATCTAAATGGGAACAGTGGTAGGTACGGATCATGAGAATATTACAATTGCCAAAAGTATGTGTTTGTTCTTATTCTTCACTGCTATGATATTAAGAGCTAGTATCGTGTAAAGCATGGCTTGCACTGTATTGATAAAACTTTCTCATTAGGCGTGTAATACATAAAGTGACATTGCCCCCTGCTGGACAAAAACTGAAAACTATGCGTTGACAATTTGCTGAGATAAATTACATTTTGAACAAAACTTAAATAAACCTGGTGTCAAACCAGATTCCAACTGTCAAATACCACAGCAACACAGTGGATGTGTTGATGGAGTTGAATTGATTAGGCCTGACATTTAAGGCTTAAATGCTTGTTAGTCACTTCCAACAGTCCTGATGTGATAATGTTAATATCTCTCAATTGCGGCAATTAGAAAAGGTTTTCTACCAGGGACGATTCTTTTTGTAAATCTCCAAATGTCACGGAGGAAGGGGGGTGAGGGTCATGTCTGGCATCGATGCAACGGTCCTTTCATACATTCCGGTAAATAGCTACAGTATGCTCCTTACCTACACCGTTACCTAGTAACAGAGAGGTAGCATCTATTTAGGCAAATGTCCTCCTCCTTTGTAAGAGACAACATTATTTTGACATTTAAAATGTTAAGACAATAATAGCCCTTATAAAACAAAGAGTTTTTGCGCGAAAACAGCATATTCATTGCATTAACATGATTGATGCTCAGACAATGGCTCCAGCTGAGCTGACTGTAATAAAACTTAGTTAAGTTGTACACAATGTGTCCCTTTGAATGAAAAGAAAAAGTTGAATGAAAGAGCACTGAATTCAATGAAATAGAACCTTTATGTATTCAGCATTTGCCAAAGTAGTCTTTTAATTTAATCGTACATTGAGGTTTCCAATATGATCTAATATAATTTTAAAGAATAGGCTTAAAATATTATTGTCGCTGTTAATAAACCTGATGAACACCTGTTGTCTTGGATTGCCTGGGCCTATAAGCAAGGGATAGCTGATCAAACATATGTCGTCCCTCAGTCCCAGTCTTTGTCTGAGCAAACAGGCCCTCTGAATGAGTGATCTTTAAGAAAAATGGCTAGTATCCTTTTACATAGGGCAAAGAAGGGTGGGGGTGGGACACTGGTACACACACACACACACACAGAAACACTGGTACACACAGGAAGTAGCATTTTAAGACAAAGGTTCAAACCGTTTTGATGGAGCTGCGAGTTTTCTCTTTCCACTCATGGCTGCTCAGTTCAAAGGTGCAGTGGACGTAGGTCTCTCTGTCATAAGAGCCCAGGATAAACAGTCTGGTGCAAACAAGGACAAGACAAGAGAGAAAAAACAATATTAGTCAGTATTTAATTTGATTGTAATGCTCTCTTCGTCAAAATATTTGTAATGAACGAGTGCACTCGAGAGCTGTGTTTGCGCCGAGGATACACATTAAGAAGGTCACTGCTGCCCCCTGGTGTGGATTTCAATCTTTCACAGAAATGGAGTCTGCCAGCAGAAGTCAAATCTTGTTGAGCTACATAATTAACAGCTCCCTCTGCTGGAGATGAATAACATTTGACTGAAAACAAGCAATTAATGAAGAGTAGTATAGTAGTTTTGTAGTCCTAAGAAACAATCAAAGGTTATTTGGAAAGAATTCCAATTCATGAAGAAAAAAATTCTGATTGTAAAAGAAGTTCTGAAAGCTTGTTTTTGTTTTACATATTAATATTTTGAGTTGTAGGTCGTCATTCATTTTAAATAATTACAAAATGAATGACAACTAGAAGGATAACTTACAACAACATCAAACAAGTATGTAATACATACTTTTGGAAAACGATCACAACACAAAATGTTTTACACCCCAAATGTGGCTGTGAGCCTCAAGTAGCTAGCCGTCATGGTAAGACATGGCTAGCTGCTCCGGAGGAGGTAAGAGGATATCCATGTGCACCCCATGGGCTGAGACGGGTGGCAGGACTTGGGTCTGCCTGGATACGTAATGGGCAGCCTGGGACTGGGCCGTGTTCATTATTAATGAGGTGGCTGATCTGAACGTCCTGCTCTATTCACACGCTTCACAATGATAACCCTTTCAGGCGCAACAATTGTTGCACCCTCCTTCACAGGCAAGATGGAGGAAGTGGTTCACGGAGTGGATATGTTTCAAATTTTAATTGGCCCCAGAAAAATACGTGTGTCTTCCAAGTACAGGTTTGCGAGACTAGAAAAGGGATGTGACACTTAATCCAGGACAGCAACACTTATTTTAGGGGCTCCTTTTGTCTTGTCAGTGTAATGGATTAGATTACTTTGAAGAAGATGTGATGAAATTACATCGTAAATTTAGAGCCTTAAGGGTTAAATTGATTAGTGTTGCATTTCCTTCGGGGGTTTGTCCAGACAGTAAATGACATAGAAACTGGATCCAGAGCAGACATACACCTAGCATATAATCTGGTGACAAATACAAGGTCCAGATACAGACCAAATGTTATTAGCTCCTTTTAACTTGGACATAGACCTAAATCAATAGGTGTGTCCTTATCTTTGAACTGTAAAAGCCTGGCATGTGTCTCTAAACAAAATAATTGACAGGATTCTTTGTGTATTTGCAACTGCTATGAGATTAGGTTTTGCAGTGGGTAATAAGGTATCCGTTCATCAGGTAGTTAGTTATTAAATGTTTAGCTTTTTATTTTATTCCATCTAGTCCAAGATCTGACTATTCATATCAATCATTAAGCCACACTACAGTAGACCAACATTGTGACAATGCTGTAACAGGTGTAATACTTGTGTGTTTGACATATTGCTTGTATATCAGTAGTTTGCTCGTAGGCTTGTTGTGGTCATGTTATTTTATAGTGTTTTGAGGCTTCTCCTAAACCTTACGTTACTAAGTAAAACAGTGCTTTTGTATTGTTTGTACTAGCCTGACTAAAGGGTTTTTAAGGCCGATATCGATACAAATATTTGGTGATTTAAAAATCCGATATATATATTTGTTTTAATCTAGAAACGCGAAACAAAACGTAAACAGATTTCCCTAACACTCTGCCCGACTCTGGCTGGATCAGCTGGTTGTAGGGTTTGTGGCGTTCTAAACACGAGTGTTGCCAACAGGGATGTTATAGAGTCCCTGGGATGTTGTAGTCCCTCTGGTGGGCAAACTATGCAACGCCAACACTCATAACATGGTTGACGGGTGTTTGGTCCGTTTTTATATATATTTTAATATTCAATATTATACTTGCCAATACCAATAGTTTGGAAAATGCCTAATATCAGCCGATAATATCGGCCCGCCAATAAACCGGTCAGGCTCTAATTTGTACTATAAATGTGTTGCACATACTATTGTGAGATACATACAGCGGCTGAAAGAAAGTGCCTCACTGAGGCTGTAGACAACCTCCACGTACTGCAGGGTGATTAATAATGATCAGTATTTCTGCCCTCAGTCCCAATAGGTCTGTTGTACTGCCTCACAGTCTGGTCTGGGGCTATATAGAGTTTCAACACATTATAGCTCACATTGTAGCTGAGTACCAAAGGCTGTATTTTCTCTTTTGCTGTTACTGTAGGGCCAGAAGGTTTCAGATTCAACACAGTCTAGCCATGGTCTAGTATTTAGTATGCCAAGGGTTTTAACTGTAGAAAACTGTAGGTTTAACTGATGTTGGATGCATACAATTGTATTTCTTGTCAATATGGGGTAACCCTACAAGCATGTGACTACACAGTGGTCCAATGCAGTAATGTTTTTAAATGGCTGGCCTATGTACAGTATGCACTGTGAATATCACAGAGTACAGTGACCTCCTACCTGCTACATTCAATGAGGGATACTCTCAGTCGGCCCTCCACCAATTTGGCGTCCTGAACGGAGAAGTCCAAATCACAGGCTGATCCCAAAGGAGGCTGCACTTGTAACGGGAAGAAGGGCTTGTATCTGGAGACAGGGGAAATACAAACAAGACAATTAAGAGAAATCCTGGAAAAAGAGTTGTGACTGAAATCTTTTTTGCATATTTTATTACAAACAGTCAGTAAGGTGAATAGTAGTGGGAAAAGCAGCAAAGGAAAGTCCACAAATATCTGCATTTTATAAACCGGAAGATGACAACATGCGGAGGTGACATTGTCATCTGACCTGGAGTGAAACTGGCACAGCTCCTAATAAATCTACTGTGAAGAACTTTTAATGGAAAGAAATGTGTGATTTCCCTTAAATCAGTCATCCACACCATAACACTGCTTCAACAAACAGATTCAGGGAATACAACTTCAAAACACTGCCTTGCTGAGTTTTGCTTTTGTGCTGTTTGAGTTGAGAAGGTAAAGCCCTGTGGACATACAGTATAGTGTTAACTTGCTAACGTCTATGTTTCAGATCAGGATTTGCTGTTAGCCTGCGGCTAGCCACTTAACAGACACAGAGCCGGTTAGCATTCTATGCCCTGTCATCAAGTTCAGGACTGACTCATGAGTGACCAAGGTATTGCACTAAGGCAATAGAGATAAGCCACCAACATAAACAGCCGGTGCCATTGCCTCTGGCTACTAGCTACTTCATAACACTACACAATCAAATATACTGTTATTGCCTTTCAATCCATAATCAAGCAATAGACTAAATCCGTTTTCGATTTAATACAGTTGTTATCCATGGCCATAAGTCAGTATAACCTACTGCAGGATGACCTTTTAGACATTAAGGTACTGTATCTGTACTGTATATCAGAACAGTAACATTCATGGCCCTCTGGGGCAAACATGAGGAGGATGATATACTGTGGAGAGATGGATAGGTAAAGAAGGGATCTAAGAGACTTGAGAAAGATGGAGAGATGATGAGATAGGGTAGTGTATGAGGGGATAGACAAATAGGACAAAGTCCAGTATAGATGTAAAAAGTGCAAAGGTGAACAATAAGACTTCAAAAGAAGAGAAAGGGCAGAGAAAGAGGGAATGATATACCAGGGATTGAGAAGACAGAACATATAGGGAGAGGTAGAGGTGAGATGGATGGTAAATTGAGAACAGATAGAGATGGATGGTTAGCGGGCTAGCCTCCAGCTCCAGTGGTTAGGGCAGAGAACAACAGCAAAAGATGGAGGAAATACCAGCAGGTATCAGATTATATACCAGGCCATGGGTGTTTCCTGTACAGCAGACACATTCACATTATTAATAAACACACAAACCACGGATGACCTCAAACCCAGCATGATCCTGAAAGACACACCCTTGCACAGCGCTCCAGATATGGTTCTTACAAACACACTGCCCCACTAGCAAAACATGCCCCACTTATCCTGCTGATGATGCATTTTAGCCTGTACAACTGATTAAAGTGTTTGCCTCTTCGTACTCACTTGTGTATATCTCAATTCTAACACTCTGACATAAGTTGGTAGACCTACGATAGACCCACTTTACCTTAAGTTCAAGCAGAGTAAATGTCTACTGACTGAAAAGCACATTCCAACCCAGAGTCTAGGTAATGACTTAGCACTCAGTACTTGCTCCCGTGACTAAGACTTCCTCTATTGGGTGTGGTTGGGCTAAAAGCAGAACCATGTCCTGCTAACAGTTGATGTCTAATTGGTGGGCCTCGTTGTAATTATGGACCAGTTGTTTGAGTATGTGAGAATGCTAATAGAAAGCTAATGACATTTTTAGTGGTAGTTCTAATGTATACTAGGTTTGGTTGTAAATAAGTTCAGCACTTGTTCTTCAGCTAGATGTACCACTAAGGAAGTAATTTACAGCTCAGTTATTTGTCAAATACATTTTCTCATGTTCACTTCATGAGTCACAAATCAAATCAAAATGTATTTGTATAGCCCTTTTTACACGCAAGCATGTCACAGAGGGCTTCACATACGCCCATAGAGCTGCCCCTCAACCAACCTAAACCCTCAAGGAAGACAAGGAAAAACTCCCAGAAAAACTCAATGCAAGAGAAAAAATGGAAGAAACCTTGGGAGGAGCAATGTCACAGTGTGAGCAGAGGTCACCATTTAACCGCAAATCATACTGGTCGAAAATCTCAACCTTCTGTTGTCCACACAACAGTTTTGATGTGTTCAGTATGTACCCTTTAGGTTCACTAGGTGCTACACACAAACAGAACCATTAATCAACTGGGGTTCTGAATATGCCTCTGTACCACACCACTCTTGGGGCCTGAGGTTCCTTTAGGGCTCCTTAGTAGTTGGAGAAAATTAGAACACAATAGTGTGTGTGTGTGTGTGTGTGTGTGTGTGTGGTGTGTGTGTGTGTGTGTGTGTGTGTGTGTGTGTGTGTGTGTGTGTGTGCGCATGCACGCACTTGTGTGGGTAGTGTCAAGAGGGACAAAGACAGACATTCTCTAAGATTTGGCTGCTAACTGGCTCTGCCTAACTCTGGGCAGTTTCTCCTCAGACCCAAAGACATACTAGCTAACCCCAGAAAACTGGACTTGACAAGTTCCACAGCACTGCTAATGATAGCAAAAAGATCAAAAGTCCACAAATGAAACGTTTTAAGACTTAACATACCCTATTTTTTAATCTGCAGTCAGTGTGATGTTTTGCCCTATGCAGCCTTGAAACTAGTTCTTTCAATCTCACAAAAGGGAAGAATGCCCAGCCTACATTCCTTTGTCGAATTTAGTACAAGGAATTTACCAAATGTAATGGGACAGTGGTGCCCTATAACAAAGTAATCTTTATTTGAAAACAAACTTGCATTTTGTCTCACTGCTAAGTAGCCTACAGGCCAGCAGACAAGGGCCCTATCACATTCCACAGACAGCGTTAGTCAGGTTGAAGAGATTGCATTAAATGTGCATGGTACAAATTTCTCCCTGCTACCCCTTGGTCTAGAGTCTATACCCTTTTCTGATATTACTTTGTATCCATTAGGACATTACAACACAAAACATCCTACGGCTAATGTAAGACTACATCATACAGATATTCTCCCTTAATGTAATATAAATCTGACCAACAACTGCTATTAGAGCAGCTAGCTAATAAATTACATGCAGCTCCCCACTTCTTAAAAGAGATATCATAGTGTCTTATTATTCCAAGAGTTTAAAGGATGCTGTTAACCAAAAACAAACTTTAATGAAGTCTCGTATTGGATAGCATCACAAAAAGCATCTTGACATACAATGAGACAGTGCACTATTCCATTGCTCCAGAACATATAGATCTCACAGGCCTTACATGAAGCCCTAGGGTCAAGTGCTTGACATCTCCTGACTCAAACAAACGGTCTGCACTACAAAAAGCTCTCTTCATGAAAAGTCAAAAGTATTTAGGAACAATATTCTGGACTGGACATTCCTTTCAGATGGGAAACCTGACTCTTTAATTAGTGATTTTCTCTCTCTATGAAAAGAGCTAGCGCACACTAAGGACAGAGGAGTCTGATGGACCGGGCTGCAATAGGTATTATATTAACTGGATATCGAGCTGGGCTGAAATAACAGAAAGAAATGTCTCTGTTCATTTATGGCTGTGTGAAACTGGAAATTGGAAAAGGACAGGGTGAAGTTTAGTATTCTGAACATGTCACGTCCTAGACCTGCCACACACACCCCAAAGTCAGAGTGGAAGAGCCAGACAGAATGCAGTGATCTAATGCAGTATAAAGGGAGGATACATAAAGATGACTGCATGGCATTAGAAACACAATCCTTCTATGGAACAAGCCTACATAAATTCACAGAAGAACTGACCGATCAAGAAAAACCTTGAAAAGGAAAAATCCATCAGCGCGCTAACATTCCAAGATCCCCAAATCCTTAAAACTCAAAGACAACTCAATTAAGCCTAGTCTATCATTCTTGCCAAGTAATGTGATTTTGGCCAAGGTTGTACAACAGAGATCTGCAAACTCATGGCTTAATCGCCCTGCAGGAATGGATCCAGATTTGCATCTATTTTAGGGGACGGTCTCAAACGTGCAGACTGATGTTCCAGGATATAATCCGTTCATGGCCACATGTGGCAGGAGGACTTGCTAGAAGAAAGAATAAAAACAGTGTGTTGAACTGTAGCACAGAAACACATTGTATTCATGCAAAACCCATGCAAAACAATATTATTAAAAGATTTGTTACTGTAACTGACTGTTCAGTTATGACAGATGTAAAGTGATACACAACTAAATATATTTTGCAATAACTATACAATCTATTTTTTCCCTGCTCTGGTACTCCTTAGCTGAAAGGTTTTAGGTTTAAGGTGAGGATTTAAGAGATCAGAATTTTAAAAAGTATAACCCAATGTCAAGAGCTTGCAACAGCTATCATAAGACTCAGCCATCTGTTTGAGATGCCCAGAACTAGCCTTTGTACTCCGTCTTCTGGAACCAAATGGATGGTGTTCTGCTCAAGTATTAGTTTCCAATTACTATTCTAACCCCCTGCCTTTGAACCTATCATCTCCATTTCCTTTTTCTCTGGGATTTAAATGAACTGATCAAAACAACAATAATTGTCCATCCGATGCATGAGTCCCTTCTTGGTGTCTGGAGTGGTGATAAAAAAGAGCTGGAATTTTGATTAAGGAGCCTACTAACATATCTCTGACTGTACCTTGTAATGTGTAAATGTGCCCAGGCTCCTCCCCAACTACCCCCTGCAGATGAAGTCAAAGAGCCCAAGGAGAGGGACGAGTGGAGGGATAACAGATGTCCACAGAGCAATTATGTAACATACAACACAGCTGACCGAGGATAAGGGTGCATGTGTGTGTGTGTGTGTGAGAGAGAGAGAGAGCGAGAGAGAGCGAGAGAGAGCGAGAGAGAGCGAGAGAGAGCGAGAGAGAGCGAGAGAGAGCGAGAGAGCGAGAGAGAGAGAGAGATGCTGTAATGCCTCTAACCCTGTCATGAGGATTGCCGCATTACTGATGGTCCAGGAAGTCTCAAATGCAAAATGATTTCATAATTTCCCACAATAAACAGCCAAAGCTTACAGTGGAAGGAATACAGTGAAACTTGGCCAGCATCTGCAATCCTAGAACCATCCCTATACTAGGTTTACAGTTGCTGTAGATCTAGAAATCAAAGTATCAGTCAATCAGTCAGTCAAAGATTGGATGTATCCCCCCCACCTTTAACGCAAAAAACTATGCCCAACTTCATGTCAAAGATAAGCAAGTACTGTAGGGCCCTTTTAGTAAGCCATAGACGAGGAACTGCTCAACCAAAACAAAACTTTATTGTTTGTTTGCTGCAGCATCACTTTCCCTAAATATAGAGGTTACTAAGTAATAGGCCTACCTAGCCCACCATGCTTTATACAGGTGGCAGTGGCACGTTGTCAGCATAGATACCATGATCAGACGATGCCAGATTGTGAGTGTATCATTATCATAACCCAAACAAATTCTAAGAATGATAAGAATGTTGTCCTACCAGGTAAGAAAAGCTACAGTTTAACAAGCAACATACGTGACATGAAGCAGGCTGTACAGTATCCTCCTTTATAGTATGCTAGTAGTGTATCCCACTTTTTAGTGGAGTATCCTAGTAGAGTATTTGCTTTTGATCAGACTCAACATGAGTGTGCTGTAATGTCTGGATTACGTCCAGAACCCCCTGCTCCCTCCAGAGTCCAACCATCTGTGCCATTCAGCAAATCCCACCATCCACTGCTCCATCCTTAAAGGCTGTTTCTCATTACATCATCACACTCACCCCGCTCACTCGTTCAGCATCCTAATCATGGTCAATCCTCTCACTCTCTTTCTCTCACACACACCTGAGTTACAAACAAACACAAATGCAGGCATGCACAGTATTAAGATTCCCAGACAGGTGCACTGCAGTTTGGTCCTACTTGTGAATTGTGTACTTTGTCTTTAACTACAAATTATCTGTCATTAAAGACAACATTAAAGACAACTGAGGGCTGTTCATAAAACCACAATTTTGGTTTTATGAACAGCCAGATCATTGTCTCTTTTAAACAGCCCACAAAGAATATTATGTTGAACTACTTGTGAGCAATTAAAGAGTTTAGCACAATAAATTTGAGGAAAAATTGCATCTTTTGATAGACAATTACCTGACAAATATTGCAGACAATTACACATGCTGTACATTTTGTCAAAAGTGCATAGCCTAACTGCAATGTAGACATCCACTACAACTAACAACTCACAAGACCATATGGATTATTTGACAATTCCTCTAGATTTCTTAGGATTGTTTAAGGATAACAAGAAAGTAAATTACGTTTTTAAGTTACCCTGCAACTTTCCCCTCAGTCACACCTAAGTTGTCACCCTTCCAAATATAACACAAACAAGCTAGCTGGATGGGTAACTGTGTCATGTAATTTGGGTCTAGAATGCTGAGCTCGGAAAATGCTGTCACAGCAGTAATGACAAGCTGACAGTGTCAATAAGCACTTCAGTGTGGGTCAAACCTTTTTCACATCTTGTAAGAGATATGGGCTACCCTTTTAAAGAGCTCACTTGATAAAATAGCTTTGAATCTTGGAAAAAAGAGCTCAGGAAATGAGAAGGCTGAATAGTTGTTCAATTAGGCTGCATTATATTAGTATTTCACATAGGCCTACATTGTTGCAAAACTCTGGAAAATATAATCCACAAATGATACGTCTAGTTTATTCATTATAAAGAGTAGGCTTATTGACATTAAACATATAGGCCTAAAGTAGTAATACAGGCAATCAGAGAGATGAAAGGAAATAAGACAAGAAAGAAAGACAATTCTTAAGTTGCCTTTAATGCAACCTTAGTGAAGGGGAAGGGTAGACTTTCTCCTTTCAGTTGTTTGCATTTGGTAGTTCCAGTTTCACACCCAATTGTTGTCTATTCAGCAGTGACAGGTCACTCCTCTTTCTGCTCTGCCTATCACACCAGGCTATGTGAGGCACCACACTGGCTTTCTTTGACACTGGTAAAACCGTGTGATCTGACCTCAATCCCAATCTAAACTCATATCCTGCAGATCTGGAATTATTAGCCTACATCTCATTGAGGACGTAGGCCTAATAGTACTTTTCGAACATCGCATAAGACATTTGAAGCAGGTATAACCTAGAGCTTTGAATATGGACTATTTAAACTGACAGGCCACCCCAATCCAAACCAGCCCTCCCTGTATCATCTAAAAATGGTAGTGGAGTACGTCAAAATGCATGTGTCAATGTCCAGACAAACAGGACTTTCCATAATTGATGTGCAACATTATGTTAAATAACACACACCCAAGGATCATTTGAAATCTAATAAAGTTTTACCTGATCTTGTAATTTGGCAAGGTGTGTTTCTTTTTGATGATTCGTTTCAACTGGTTGACAATAATTGACGTGAGCTGGGGCAACGGCCTTCCTTCGAACTGAGACTTCACCTCGAAGTCTATCAGTGGGTCCTCAAGAATGAAAAGGACCAGTGCGAAAAAGGCATGCGAGTAAACTGCAGCTTCAGCCTTCCAACTACACGGGTCATCTTGACGAACAGGTACGCAGATTTTCCAAAAACGAGCTCTACATCAATTGCCAAATGGAAACCTCCATTGTATTCAAGGTCCACCTCGAAATTGAGTTCCTCTGGCATACCATCCTCGTTTAAATTCACCGGCTTCATAAGTTTGGCCGTTTTAAAGACAGGCAAAGAATTACCTAGGGAAATGTCCCTTAAACTGAGTCCCTCCAACAGTCGACCTGCTGTCTTGGTCTGTAATAGCTCCTCGAACTCCACTTTAATCTTTTTGGTCAACCAGTGTCTAACAACTGGGGTGTCACGGAGCTCCCTGAATAGAAACAAAAAGATTGCATTTAGAAAATTGCACGTCTCCGGTTTGGAGGTGTGGATGTGCTCGCTTTGACAAGGCGGTGGCGATTGTTGTTTAGGGCTACTGCTGGTGACAGTCGCTTCCTGGTGCCTTGGAGAGATGGCCTCTTGCTGTTTGGATGAAGTAGATAGTGTGTTTTCTTGTTGTTGCTGGCCTTGTTCTGCATGTTGACTATTGAAGTAATCCTTCAACGTGGGATCAGGCACTGTTTTGACATATTGCACTGTCCTGGCTACAGGCTCCGGGCTTCTTCGGTAAATAAGCAAGAACTGTAATATCAATGTAATGAGTGCTCCAGACAACGCGGAAATCAATATCAAGTAAATCATTTCGAGCAACTGCTCTGTCGCCGCTTTAGCGTTAAAACGTTTTCATATTCAAATGTTTAACCGTATTAACAAAGCAAGTTCCACCTGGACGCTCACAAAGCTGCCATATCATCTGCCTCTTTCCTGGGGTTGTAGCTCCTCAGCTGATTGGGCGAACGTGCTACGTAGTTGTACGTAATGACGGAGTTTACCCATCAGCTTAGCCGATTGCAGCGTTCAGGAAAGGCAAAGGATAAAAGATAAGCTAGCAAAGGGTCTACGTGATGCATGCAAATACTCAACGTCACTTATCAGTTTTACGGATTGATTCATGTTGTTAATGCACAAATAGGCTATTACAATTCCCATTGTATAAATTAAGATACGCTTCAATTCACTTTTAGTCAGAATAGCCTACGTTTCCCTCCAACCCCCTTTAAACTTTATGGCATAGCCTAGAGTGCTCTGTTAACCCTCCTATAATTGTGTTCGGGTAAAATTTGACCCATTTCGAAGTTTAGATGCATTAAAAACACCTTAATTTTGTCATATAGGCCTATAGATCTATGGGCCTAAGTATCCAATGTTCATACTGGAAACATTGCTGGCCTCCCTTGACTCGAATTGTGATGCGTCTGTTTCTCAGCCGAGGCTACAGCAGGTGGCAGCAAACTGTCACATTGTGTCCGTAAATGGGACGTCTCTACTTGGCTGTGAAATGACTCATGTAGCCTACCTATGTAGCCTACCTATTATAAAAAAAGTAAATGTCACGTTGGAAAGAGCACTGCAGGTAGGCAAATATCGATAATAAAGGCCAACAGTACATTAGTATGGAGGTTGCAAAGAAGCCGCTACACGCAGTATCGGTTTCGCAGATAAAATCGTGACATCAAAGAATATGAACCATAATAAAACACAAAGCATCTGCCTGTTTCATGATCAATTTACGATTTATTTAAAACATTAATCCATAGCGAACACCCACATGTATAGCCTACATATGTCCCACATAATCCAAAACGTGTCTTAGTTCAGGAACTATCTTGACAAACATTAAGGTAACACTGGTAAGATTCCACATTATTATTTCTCATGTCTAACCTCAATCATTCATTAGGCTACTTAAGTCATAACGTGTACTTAATATAACCATGTACCTCTTTACACACGTAAATATCTTCTCTGATGACTTGGCGGTATAGATTTGTTAAAGCTAACATCAAAGTTATTTCCAGAATATTTCATTCATTTTTTTTAAACATTTGATCCCTCATTATCGCTGTGGTATGGTCATATATACCGTACAGATCCAGAGCAAATTCTATGCTACGCGAAGGATAAAAAGTGATGCTAAAATGTAAATTATTTTTCTGACTTCCAACTACATGTGATTCAACGAGTTTGGTTGGCTTTAAGGCTGTTTTGATCCTTTGACGGGACAACATAAGATCCTAGTTCAGTGACCAGCTGTTTGGCCTCTGGCCTGTCCTCTGGGTGTTTCTGCAGCATGGACTCCATCAACTTTTGCTGCAACACAACAACAGGTGATCAGGAACCAATCACAACAACAGGTGATCAGGAACCAATCACGACAACAGGTGATCAGGAACCAATCACGACAACAGGTGATCAGGAACCAATCACAACAACAGGTGATCATTTACATTTAGTCATTTAGCAGACGCTCTTATCCAGAGCGACTTACAGTGAGTACAGGGACATTCTCCCAGAGGCAAGTAGGGTGAAGTGCCTTGCCCAAGGACACAACGTCATCGAACCAATAACCTTCTGATTAATAGCCCGACTCCCTAACCGTTCAGCCACCTGATCCCCACTAATCAGGAACCAATCAAATGCAGAGAAAGGAATAGTAGGGCAAAATATGAAGTCCTACTGGCGGTCTGTGAAGTTGTTAAACTTGAAGTTGTTAAGCTACGTACCTCGGGAGGGTACAACAGAGAGAAGCCCTTAGGGAATGTACTGCTCCTCACGTCACCCCAGACCTACACACAATACACACAATACAATAACAGCCAATACACACAATGCAATAACAGGCAATTGCTTTGATGCATACAAAGAAAATAATCCAAAACCGTATAAAGATGGTGGAATGAAAGAGAAGCTATGATAAACTTACTTTGGCTTTTTCCACACCGGTGAACAGATTCCAAAGTAGTTCGAAGAAGATCAAACCCAAAGCAAAGATATCCACTTTCCTATCGTAGGTGCTCATGTTTAACTGTCAAACACAAGACAGAACCGAAGCAACAGAATCAAGTGGGTTACAATGTGGGTCTAGCTGATTGCAAGCTTGGGAATTCTTAGTCAAATACAGTCAAATACTATGCAACTTAAAGTTAAAACTGACATTTGTAATTGACCTGGACTTTTATGTGTAATGACCTAATATACCTTGATAAGAGATACCTGTTATACTGTTCAGTGTTTCCCCTACCATTATATTGGGGGGGGCGCCAAACTGTACCTAGGGGAAACACTGCTGTTCTATAGAAGTTACCTGTTCAGGTGCCATGTAAGACCTTGTTCCAGTGCGTTTGGTTCTCTCAATGAGGCTGTCATCATCATCGTCATTCTCTGCGGTTGCCAGGCCAAAATCCCCAATCTTGACCTTTTCATTACTGGTAAACATGATGTTAGAAGGCTGAAAGAAGACAACTAATCATGTTAGAAGGATGAAAGCACGGCTGGGAATCGAACCGACAACCTTCTGAATATTAGCCTGATTCCCTAACCACTCAGATGTTACTTGACTGACCTTCAGGTCTCTGTGGATGAGTTTATTTGAGTGGATGTACTCGACTCCATCAAGGATCTGCTGGATGATGCCCTTGCTCGTCTCTCTTCGTTTAATGTCCCGTTTTATATTTTGTTCATCTATCCAAGTTTTCAGGGTCTTGTCACATAGTTCCATCTGGATGTAAAGGAATTTCCCAGACGCATCGCTGCCAGAACTAAACTCATAACAAACAATGAACAAAGCATTTGAATTGGCAGCTGGAATGGTCATTTAAGCATTTATATTCTCTTTGCAACCTTCACTTTTTACACATATTGAACAGTATGGATGTTTACTGTGAAGTGCTGCTACTGTCCGAGGTGTTGTAGCATTTATACTCTGTGTCTTCCATCCAGGTTGTGGAGTAACGTACTATGTTACAGTGCTCGAGTTGTGACAACGCATCCACTTCTCGGATAGATTTGCTGAGAGCAAACAGAATCACATAATCAGGCAGTCGTCGATGATATATGACCAAAGAAAATGTGTTTTATCAAGTCGAAGGTTTTGCTCCTCCAAAACTACTCACGCTTTAATCCGCACGATCTTCACAGCATAGTATCTTTTCTCAATCTTTAGACGGGCCTTGTACACGTGCCCAAAGCCACCTTTGCCCATGCGTTCAATGGAATCAAAGTCAGTTGAGAACCTTTTTGAGAAAAAAAAATATATATTATATATATATATAATATAATATATGTATATAATATATAAGTATTACTTTTAAGACAGGATTTAGTATCACAGTTTGCACTGAATATCAGTGACTCAATCAGTACCTTGAGACTGGTTGATTAATTGAAAGATTAGCAAACTGGAAATTTGGTGCAAGTCTGAGAGGACAGGAGAGGACAGGGGAAGGAGGGGGTCTTTAATAACACAGTAAACAATAACATTAATACACAGTAATAAATAATAAAATAAAAATAATAAAAATAAATAAATAAAAATAAAACATAATAGAAAAGGGGAGCTCACTTTATCTTAGGCTTTGCATCTTGATGTTTTTTTTGCTGTGTAAACAAGAATAGAAGAATTGATGATTCATAAAGGGTTTGATCTATGTTTTTTAGTCTACAGGCAAGTAGTGTACTAATTAATAAATAGCATTTTGCAGCAGGCATAAAAAAAGACTTTTAACCTGGCTGATGTTTGTTGATTCTGCAAACACTACTGAGTGTGTATCACTGGTCTCCATGCTTTGGGGTGTCGTGTCACATGACTCTCTGGGACAAAAGAGGACACAGATACTTTTAGATCTTGGAAACAGTATCTCCAACTGCTGTCCTGTCCAAGGCCCAGTCTCTCCACCTGCTGTTCTGTCCAAGGCCCAGTCTCTCCACCAGGGGCGAATCTAGGTTCCCACTTTTGGGGGGGGCTAAGCCCCTAGATAAAACGTATAATTTTTCCTGTGACCCAGCAAAATTAGGGGGGCGTCTGGGGACGTCTGGTGATGTTCCCCCAGAATATATTTTTGAAATATCTTTTAAATAGTGTCCTCTAGTGGGTTTTAGGAAGAGAAATTCACACATTTAGATTTAAAATGTTTAAATTAAATTAAATAAAAAACATTATTTTATTTTTTGGGGGGGCTAATGAAACTTTTGGTGGGGCTCCAGCCCCCCTAAAATAGGGCTAGATACCCCATGTCTCTCCACCTGCTGTCCAAGGGCCCAGTCTACTTCAGGGTTTCACAACATTCGCCACTCCACACACACACACACGCAAGTAAGCGAACACACACACACACACACACACAAACATTCCATACCCCGTCCTTGAACTTTGTGAGGGAGAAGCTTCTTCTTCGGAAACGTTTGAGGACACCTGAACAGAAGATTACATTTGTAAGTTAGTGATAATGTCTGTAATGATGTAAACATCTACCATGATAAAAAAAACACAAGAACAACAACAAAACGCAAAACTCGCAGCTGAAATGTGGCCTTGTAATGCTTGTCTGTTGCAAGTGATGTCTGTTGTTGGATTAGCTAGACTCGCTACCTGGCTGTTCCAGTCTGGTTGCTCCTGGAGGGCCAGCCATGCTAGCTCAGCAGCCAGCTGCTTGGCACTCTTGGCTGTCTTCCCCACACCTTCTGGATACTCCGTACTCCCCATAACTACCTTGTAAACAAATCTTAACATCAAACAAAAATCTGTTAGACTAGAGTTTAATAAACGTGTTCAATATTACACGGTAGAAAGGGTTTCGTTTTGGGGGTAGATAGGAGGATAGTTTAAACCTCCCAATATTCAAACGCCAACGATGTTTGACTATTATTAATGTTGTGTTGTGTTACTTCAACCCCCGCTGTGTTCAAACCAAATCTACAACCTTGTACTGTGTTGTGAGGAGTATACAGCTATACCCTTGTACTGGGGTCAGATGGCTGAGCGGTTAGGGAGTCTGGCTATTAATCAGAATGTTGTTGGTTCGATTCCCGGCCATGTAAAATGACGTTGTGTCCTTGGGCAAGGCACTTCACCCTACTTGCCTCAGGGAGAATGTCCCTGTACTTACTGTAAGTCGCTCTGGATAAGAGCGTCAGCTAAATGACTAAATGTAATGTAATGTGTAGTGAGGAGTACCATACAGCTACTCACTGAGGGTCATGCGATGGACCACGTCTTTCCAGTAATTTGTAATCGTGAACCAGCTTCATTTTCTGACAGTAGTGGTTTAGGATTCCTATGAAGTTGTTCTCTGTACAGTTGGGTTGTTCTGTTGGAGAGTCCATGCTCAGGTTTTGAACCACAGAACTGAACACAAAAAAATCCGCACCAATCATATATTGTTAGTAATGTTGTAAAGATCATTACATTTGAAAACAATATGGCTTACATGGCAAGCATTAAGTATAAAACAACAACTAAAAAACAAGTGACATCGTTGTAACTGACCCTGTGGACATGGGTTCCTGGCTCCAGTCCTTGTATTGTGGTGAACCTTCAGCCTTGCTGTTTTCTTCTACAGTCTGAGTAAAAGGTTTAGTCACTTACTAAACCGATGTATGGGCTAGTTGCATTTATACAGATATTAGTGTACAGTATTTGTATATCCTGAAATATATATAAAGCAGCAAACTAGAGTACTGCTTTGGGGTTTTTCTCATGTTAGGAGGGAAATTAAAACAGGGGCAAATTTATACTAACATTTTGAAAACCATAAATCTTTCACCCCTACTTTTTTAATCAGAAAATCAAATGTAACGGCTGCATCCTCAGTTCTTAATAAAGCTTTTCCCCCCACATTTGAAAACAAAACTGAATTAAACGTAGTTTAACACCTTACCCCTGTGTTTTGATTATTGTTTATCATCTCATAGACAAGCTTGGCTGCCTCCTCCTTCGCTTCCTTCTTCGTGTTCCCGAACGCCGTTTGGTACTCTTTATCACCAACCACCACGCAGCAACAGCATCTACAGGAAATCACAAAAGGGTTGTATTTAGTCCTTTATATAGACAGAGGTCTTCAACCCTGGTCCTCAGGGACCCCCTGTCCTGCACGTTTTAGATGTTTCCCTGCTCCAACACACCTGATTCAAATGAATGGGTTGTTATCTAGTTATGCAGAAGCCTGTTAATGACCCATTCATTTGAATCAGGTGTGTTGGAGCAGGGAAATGTATAAAATATGCAGAGCATGGAGGGGGTCTCTGAGGACTGAGGAGCAGGGGGTCCCTGAGGACCAGGGTTGAAGACCACTGCTTTATAACACTGGTTCAACACTGGTTCTATAATCACTGTGAACCGTTTAAAGACTTACTGCATGTGATTGTTTTCTGTGACCCTTGCGGATTCAGAGTACTTGACAGAGATCCTGTTTTTTCTGTCCATATTCATTGAGCCAGCATGTGAAGTTGGCAGCATTAATCGCTTGGACGACTGGCGAGGGCGAGCCTCTAAGTGAAACGTTCTAGGGAAGACACGTTTTTTTGTTACACAATGAAAGTCGAGGCCAAGTTGATAATATAAGCCAGGGTCCTCGAGGACCGCTGTCCTGCATGTTTTAGATGTTTCCATGTTTCAGCACACCTGTTTCAAATGAATGGGTCAAGGACTGTGGAAGCTGGGTAATGACCATTCATTTGAAGCAGGTTTGCTGGAGCAGGGAAACCCTGATATAGGCATTGGGTAATGCCCATGACATACAGTCTACCAGCTATCATGGCATGAGCATCTTACTGTATCGTTCGACTCAGTGTCCAGCCCATCCAATGCGTTTTTTGCAGCATTCTGTTTTGCTTCCTTTTTGTTTCTCCCAGTCCCATTGGAATAGATCTTCCTGTCTACAATTGCCCTGACGGTGAATCTGATGAATGAATAGATAACGCGATTATCAATAGTCACATAGAGCTTGAAGATATCCGGTAGTTCTACAGTATAGGCTACGTCTTACGTACAACAGAATCAACATACCTTTTAATATGATCCGGACCCTCTGCACCCACGTCTTCATACTTAAGTTCTGAACGTGTGCGCTGTGCATACTCATTCAGTTGGGCAATGTAATTCTTTGACTCCATAGTTTAACAACCGGTGAATCTGTTTTAGCGTCGCGTTCTGATAACGCCCCTTACAACAGATGTCAGTGTGTCCATTCTTTCATTTCGTTTTGGATTACTTTAAATGAATGCTACGAAAGTTCATACTCTCGTACGTGTCTCCTCCTCCCTTGCAAAACATTGATATGACTGGCTAGGTTTGAATACGGAAATAGCAGGTCCATTCCATGTTGTAACTGTAAGACCAGTAGGCCTATGCGAAGTTTTTTCCCCGAAACTGAAAGCGCTCTAACTTTCGATTTCCCTAAATGTAACCATGTCAGCGCCCACTGTAACCATAGACCCTATGACTCTGCATAGACTTATATAACTAGACCAAGCAGAGGAGCTTTTTAAAGATGGCGCCCCCGTTCATTTCTATGGAAAGTGGCGCAGTGAAGCAAGCGAGATTATTATTATTATATGATTATGAATGATTCATATGAATTATTCAGTATTAAATGTTTTTTTAATTTTCTTTAGGCCCAAGCCGCTGACTTTTATAACAGTGTGATACTGACTTCCCTGAATAAGATACATGTCAACAGTCCTCATATCTGGATGTATAAATGTATATTGAACGCCTCTTCAAGTCAAGCCTCTTTAGTACTTCCCTCTGCCCCTTCCCTTCATCACATCCTCCCTGCAAAATGTCTCAAGAAGACTACAAATTTAAGAGCCCTTCCTCAAACAGACTACAAATATGGCGCAGCCCGACAGGAAGTAGACAATCACAGGAAGAGGTCAGCAATGCCATGCGAGGGAGACGGCCACACCAGTCTGTTCACAGCTATATTCAAGCAGGTTGCTATGCGTTGCTATGAGATGTAATCTCACTTTAATACTTGTTTTAAAAATGTAAACAACGAAAGAGTCTTATATACAACAAAACATAGAATAACTGAAGTTGTTACAGTGTCCAAATGAGGGTTCCTCAAAAACAACATTGATCAGTACAGTCACACATATAATCAAACTTTCTCCAATGTACAAGTTTAGAAAGAGATGGATGTCAGTCGTCATGGTCGGCTGCTGTGTCCCCTGGGCAGTTTGAACACAGATCGTCTTCATCTGTAAGACACAACAATAACATTAAATTAGGATCGAAAGCAACGATAAGGACGAAGATCCATGGAGCTACATGTGTTGACCATGCTTACCATTATAGGTGGTCCCACACCATATGCAGTAGAAATGCACCCCCCTCAGATAAGACGTCAGAATCTGTAGCTTGTCCATGGACTAGACAAAGACAATATACTGTATTAATATGACATTGTAGTGTTGTATCCATTCTAGGGGTGATATTACACACAATTTAAGTTCTAAATAATATCTTAATCAGTTAGGCTCTTATCCAGAGGGGTGTTTCAAAAGGCTGTTTGTATTAAAATGTATTAAAATCTTGGATCCAAAATGCACACAATGATTTAAAAGTATTTACTGTCAACTCCACTGCATCTTCCACTTCCTCCTCTTTCTCCTTCTCCTCCTCCTCCTCCTTCTCCTTCTCCTTCTCCGTCTCCTCTTCTTCTTCTTCTTCTTCTTCTTCGTTTTTCTCCTCTTCGAGTTCCACTTTAGGCCAATACCAGTCTTCTCTGGGAACTGTGACACTCTATAGAGTCAAATGAGACACAATCTGGCAAGATGCTCGTGGACAGCGCATGTACTCTTATCCAGTGACTCTTGGGCATCTGGTAGTTTGATTTGATTAGCACACTTCTCTGATTGAATGTGTCGAACCTTCTGATTGTCAAGTTGCTCGCATGCCCGCTGGCTCCTCCTGAGGTCCGCTTCAATCTTCCTCTCTTCTCTCTCTGACCTCACCCTCACCCTGGAAACAGATCACAACATTATCATTCACATATGCACTATGCTGTATACAATTCAAATCAGTCTTTTAATAGATTACTTTATATTTAGCAGACGCTCTTATCCAGAGTGATTATAGTAATAAGGTATTCATTTAGCAGACGCTTATATCCTAGGCAACAGACTGGAGGGGTGGATTTGAACCTGCAACCTTGTGATCTGCAGTCGAATGCTCTAACCATCCCCTCTTTCGAAAGATTTCCCCTATAAGACATGTTGCATCCTTTGTACTAAACGAAAAGCATCACTGTAGTGTTTACCTATAGTCTTCCATGTATTGTTTCTCATTTTGTTGTTTGGCCCTCACTTTCTGATGATAGTGTTGAAGTTCCTCTTCGGCTTTCCTCTTCTTGACCTCCTCCATCCCAATGCCTTCTCTACCTACAGGGTGTGAAATAAAGATACTATAATATAGCAGCTATCTTGCTCTCTGCAGTTCCACACAAGGTTTTGTATGTTTTCCAACTGTCTCCCTCTTGTCTATAATATTAGTTATATTATTGTTTTCATTGATTTGCTATTTTAATTATTACTTTTATCACTTGTATTATTGTTTTTATTGATTTCATGTAAAGCACCTTGAGCTACAATTCTTGTATGAAATGTGCTATATAAATAAAGTCTTACTTACTTACTTACTTACTTGTCTGATTTGAACAGGAAATGTTATCGACAGAGGAAACATTTGAGCATTAGCACAAATTTAACCAAATAATGTTATTGCTCACCCAATTTTATGTTCAGCGGGATGGGTTCAACTCTCCCGGCCCCTGCAGAGGAAATTACATTAAAGACCTAGCAAAAATACAAGGTGGATTTCAATCTAACGGTAGAACAGGGGAACCATTTAGAAACTGACCCTGCTTTCCGAGACCCTGTCCAGCTTTGTAGCCCATCTTCTGCAGAAGAGCAAATCCCTTGTTTTCATTGCCAAGGGTGTTATTCATGACCGATTCTCGGCTCTCCTGTTCCAGCTGCTTGATGGTCTTCTGGCGGTTCTCAACGTTCTTTTTCGTGTGCAGTATCTCTTTTTTCATGGCATCTTTCACTCTTTTTGCCATCGGGATTCCAGGCTTCACATCTTGTCTGTAGGATAGGCAACAACAAATATATGAAAATATACGTCTGAATCAAACTTTTACTCAATTTTAGCCAGCATGCTAGCGAGCTGGATTAGCTACCATGATCTGTCGAGACTGAAATACTCACATTTTACTAAGAAACGCATCTGACATATAATCCTCTTCTTCATCAGACATGACGGACCCTGCTTATGTGTCAAGACAACAAATCTATAACCGAAACTTTAATTATGATCAGAGAATGTCTCTGTTATTATGGTCAGAGCCTGTTTCTCTGTTATGGTTATGACGGCTGTTTGGTACGTTCAAACGTGAATCTGGGTAGAAACTTGACTAATTCAGTTAGTTCCTGACTTATTTTTTTGTGATAATAAATACTGCTTTTGTAGCAAAACATAACAACAAATAAATAATTATGAGTCTTTAGTATAAATATTTATATTTATAATTTACAATTTATCTAAGATGTTGTAAATCTTGCGAAATCCTGTTTTCAGTAGAATTCTCATCGGAAGACTTTTCTTGCTACACCCCAATTCCGGAAGTGTTGTCATTTGCGTCATTCATACAGGTTGGAGAGACAGGTAGCTACAATATGACATTTCGTTTTTTTTAATTGTTTGCCTGTTTTCTTCAAAGTGATTGTAATACATTTTACATGGTTGACTGTATTAGTTTCGGCAAACATGATCGTATTTGTTGCTAGCAGTGCTAAACAACAAAGTTGGACAGCTATCAAAACAGAGCTTTCCGAGCTAGCTAGTAGTAGTAGTAGTAGTAGTAGTAATATCTGCTTTCTCTTGACTGTCTGCAGTTGTGCTGTGTCGCTGTCACTTGGTTTCTCAGCATTGTCATTGGTGCTGATGGTAGGCAGTTGAAAGTATTGATTGCTTGTTGATACATTCTTAATGTTAGCCTATTTCTACTTAGTCAAGCTGTTGTGT
>CAEFZP010003026.1:80000-142500 GCA_903064625.1 Mallotus villosus
CACACACCACACACACACACACACACACACACACACACACACACACACACACACACACACAGGAGCCCTCGATCAGACACACACACACACACACATTAAGAACCCCCCCTCCGTGTCCTGGGCAGGCCTGTTGGAGACGGTGACCTCGGTGCTGCTTCACCCCAGCATGGCAGCCCGGCTGGCGGCCGCCTGGTGTCTGCGCTGCGTTGCCGTGGCGCTGCCCTATCAGCTGACCCCGCTGCTGGAGCGCTGCGCTGAGCGCATCAACAGCCTGAAGAGCTCCCCCGAGGCCGTGAGCGGGTACAGCTTCGCCCTCGCCGCCCTGCTGGGCGGGGTACATCAGTGCCCCCTGGGCATCCCACACACCAAGGGCAAGGTGGGTGACCCTGGCTGCCTACTGTGCTCTGTGCATGTCCTGGGTGAGCTGTTGTCCTGATTCCCCTGGGAAATCGTCATCAATATTCCTGTTTTTAAATGTTATATTTATTCAACAAGTTTCATCTTCCCCCTGTAAACCGTCATCCTACTTTACAGCTTGCACACACACACACACACACACACACACACACACACACACACACACACACACACACACACACACACACACACACACACACACACACGTCCTTCAGCCTGTTTGAGTTGTTCTGAGCTGCTCTGTGTTCCCTGTAGCTGGTGGTGAGCATAGCGGAGGATCTGCTCCGCACCGCCGCTCAGAACAGCCGTCTGTCCCTCCAGCGCACCCAGGCTGGCTGGCTGCTGCTGGGAGCCCTGATGACCCTGGGTGAGTCCCTGGAGGTCTTAACCTGGGAGGAGGGGGAGGGGGGTAATAGTGGCTGCCTGGGGGTTAATGGTGCTCAGGGGGTAGAGGGGGTGTGTGGGTGCCCTGGGAGGGGCGTGGCGGGGTTGGTGGTGTTGTCATGGTGGTGTTGTCATGGTGATGGTGGTGTTGTGATGGTGGTGTTGTGATGGTGGTGTTGTGATGGTGGTGTTGTGCTGCAGGGCCCTCCCTGGTGCGTTACCACCTGCCCAAGATGCTGCTGCTGTGGAGGAACGTGTTCCCGCGCTCCCAGAAGGAGCTGGAGGCAGAGAAGGCCAGAGGAGACTCCTTCTCCTGGCAGGTCACTCTGGAGGGCCGGGCTGGAGCGCTCTGTGGTGAGGACACACACACACACTCACACACTCACACACACACACTCACACTCACACTCACACACACACTCACACACACACTCACACACACACACACACACACACTCACACACACACACTCACACACACCAGGTCACCCTGGAGGGCCGGGCTGGAGCGCTCTGTGTTGAGGACACACACACACACTCACACACACACACACACACTCACACACACACACACTCACACACACACACCAGGTCACCCTGGAGGGCCGGGCTGGAGCGCTCTGTGGTGAGGACACACACACACACTCACACACACCACACTCTCTCTCACCCACTCTCTCTCACACACACAGACACATACACCCTGGTGTTGTGTTGTGCTAATGGTCCGTCCCCCCTCCCCCCCAGCCATGCGGAGCTTCGTGGCCCACTGTCCAGAGCTGCTGACTGAGGATGTGATCCGCCGGCTGATGACCCCTGTAGAGTGCGCCATGACCATGATGTCACAGTGAGTTGCCATGACCATGATGTGACAGTGAGTTGCCATGACCATGATGTCACAGTGAGTTGCCATGACCATGATGTCACAGTGAGTTGCCATGACCATGATGTCACAGTGAGTTACCATGATGTCACAGTGAGTTGCCATGACCATGATGTCACAGTGAGTTGCCATGACCATGATGTCACAGTGAGTTACCATGATGTCACAGTGAGTTGCCGTGACCATGATGTCACAGTGAGTTACCATGATGTCACAGGGAGTTGCCATGACCATGATGTCACAGTGAGTTGCCGTGACCATGATGTCACAGTGAGTTGCCGTGACCACGCCCGTTAGGTGCACCAGAGCTGCTGGTGCTGGAGGATGTGGGAGGAAGTGAGGGTGTGTCTGAGCGCTGGTCTGTGTGTCTGAGTGCTGGTCTGTGTTTCTGAGCGCTGGTCTGTCTCCCCCAGTGTCCCTGCCGTCATCAAGGTCCACGGCGCTCACCTGAAGGCCAGCGCTGCCATGGTCCGACTGAGGCTCTACGACGTGCTGGCTCTCCTGCCCCCCAAGACATACGAAGGTCCAGTATGAGTCACGGCACCTTATCAGTACTGCCCCTCCACCAGGCTGCCCCACTGGGGTGGAAGGTGGTGTGGGGTGTTTAAGTGTCTAAGTGCTGTTCTCTCTCCTGCTGTGCAGGCAGCTTCAACGCTCTCCTGAGGGAGCTGGTGGCTGAGTTCACCCTGACGGACAACTCTGCCAACACCACCACCTCCCTGCTGCGCTCGCTCTGTCACGACGACGACAGCGTCCTCATGGGCTCCTGGCTGCAGGAGACCGACCACAAGTGCATCGAGGATCAGGTAGAGTCTGGAGGGAGGAGAGAGGAGAGAGGGAGGGAGGGAGGGAGGGGGAGAGGGAGGGAGGAGGGAGGAGGGAGGGAAGGAGAGGGAGAGGGAGGAGGGAGGGAGGGAGGGAGGGAGGGAGGGAGGGAGGGAGGGAGGGAGAGGGGCTAGGAGGGAGGGGACCAGGTAGCTTCTGCCTCACAGCCTCTGCCAGACAAACACAGTCCCAAATCAGTCTTTCAGACCTTTACATCCACACAGCCAGGGGTAAAAGCCATGTTTATCAAGTCTCCACGAATCACTGTTGTTACCGTCCGCCGCACGGTGTAGAAAGAACAGGCAGCTGTTTTCTGACTTTTCTGACCTGTGTCCTCACGGGAGTCGTTGTTGTCCTTTGTGTTGCCATGGTTCCTGCGTAGCTCCAGCCCAACAGCGCGTCAGGCAGCGGGGCTCTGGAGCACGATCCCTCCTCCATCTACCTGAGGGTCGCCGTGGGAGAGGCCATCCCC
Source organism: Mallotus villosus (assembly GCA_903064625.1). NCBI lineage: Eukaryota > Metazoa > Chordata > Actinopteri > Osmeriformes > Salangidae > Mallotus > Mallotus villosus. The sequence goes on from CAEFZP010003026.1 coordinate 82,981, forward strand.
GGGCCCCTCCCCCTGGGCGTGTCCGTCATCGACGCCTCCGTCGCCCTGTTCGGGGTGGTGTTCCCTCACGTCTCCTTCAAGCACAGGTGATGCTGCCTCCGTGGGGGGGCAAGTCACACCTGGCTCTTAGCGGGAGAGGAGAGGGATGATCTGGCCTGCTGTGATTCATCTTGTGTGTCTGTGTGTGTCTGTGTTTGTGAGTCAGGCTGCAGATGCTGGACCACTTTGCAGAGTGTATAAAACAGGCCAAGGGTGTTCGCCAGCAGGCGGTCCAGCTGAACATCTTCACTGCAGTTCTGAGTGCTCTGAAGGTGAGGAACTTCCTGTTCTGAGTGCTCTGAAGGTGAGGAACTTCCTGTTCTGAGTGCTCTGAAGGTGAGGAACTTCCTGTTCTGAGTGCTCTGAAGGTGAGGAACTTCCTGTTCTGAGTGCTCTGAAGGTGAGGAACTTCCTGTTCTGAGTGTTCTGAAGGTGAGGAACTTCCTGTTCTGAGTGCTCTGAAGGTGAGGAACTTCCTGTTCTGAGTGCTCTGAAGGTGAGGAACTTCCTGTTCTGAGTGCTCTGAAGGTGAGGAACTTCCTGTTCTGAGTGCTCTGAAGGTGAGGAACTTCCTGTTCTGAGTGCTCTGAAGGTGAGGAACTTCCTGTTCTGAGTGCTCTGAAGGTGAGGAACTTCCTGTTCTGAGTGCTCTGAAGGTGAGGAACTTCCTGTTCTGAGTGCTCTGAAGGTGAGGAACTTCCTGTTCTGAGTGCTCTGAAGGTGAGGAACTTCCTGTTCTGAGTGCTCTGAAGGTGAGGAACTTCCTGTTCTGAGTGCTCTGAAGGTGAGGAACTTCCTGTTCTGAGTGCTCTGAAGGTGAGGAACTTCCTGTTCTGCAACTCAGCACCAAGCAGACTCCTCCCCTTAACCTGACTCTACACAAGCCCTGCTTGTACATCGCTTCCACGAAACAAATACAACTTTTAAGATTTTCTAGAGATTAATAGATCCAACTGCTTGGTGGCTGAGAAGCCCTCTGTTGATGAGAGAGAACATGGGGCTCAGAGACAGAAAGGGGGTGCTGTGTATGAGTCATAGTGTGTCATGCTGTGTGAGGGTCACATGTGGCGTACGTGTGTGCAGGGTCTGGCAGAGAACAAGAGCACGCTGGGTCCTGAGGAGGTGAGGAAGTCTGCGTTGGCGCTGGTGATGGGCGCCCTGGACAACCCTAACCCCATCCTGCGCTGTGCGGCCGGAGAGGCCCTGGGGAGGATGGCCCAGGTGGTGGGAGAGGCCACCTTCATCGCCAGGATGGCTCAGTACAGCTTCGACAAGTACGCACAGCGCCCCACGCCCCTGCTCACCTCCGCTGGGATGGAGTGTACTGTGTGGTCATCCAGTGGCGAGGGGGGATCTGAACCTGAGGCCTCTTGATCTGTGGTCGAGTGTGTTCTACATCCTAATCCCTTCTCGTGTGTGTGTGTGTGTGTGTGTGCGTGTGTGTCTGTCTGTGTGTGTCTGTGTCTGTGTGTGTGTGTCTGTGTGTGTGTGTGTGTGTCTGTGTGTGTCTGTGTGTGTGTATCTGTATCTGTGTGTGTGTGCGCAGGCTGAAGTCGGCCCGTGACGTGGTGTCCAGGACGGGTCACTCCCTGGCTCTGGGCTGCCTGCATCGCTACGTGGGCGGGATCGGCTCCGGACAGCACCTGAAGACCAGCGTGAGCATCCTGCTGGCTCTGGCACAGGACGGCAGCTCCCATGAAGTCCAGGTGAGGACAAGACACCACTCCCTCTCTCTCTCCCCCCCTCTCTCTCTACATGAAGTCCAGGTGAGGTCCACACACCACTCCCTCTATCTCTCCTCTCTCTCTCTCTCTCTCTCTCTCTCTCTCTCTCTCCTCTCTACATGTGTATATATATATCCTCTGTTTCGTTACTTAGAACTGTTTCAGAGTTCACACCTGTGTTTCACGGTGGTCCAAACCCGCCCCTCGTGTCCAGCACGTGACCCTCCCTCGTGTCCAGCACGTGACCCTCCCTCGTGTCCAGCACGTGACCCTCCCTCGTGTCCAGGGCGTGACCCTCCCTCGTGTCCAGCACGTGACCCTCCCTCGTGTCCAGCACGTGACCCTCCCTCGTGTCCAGGGCGTGACCCTCCCTCGTGTCCAGCACGTGACCCTCCCTCGTGTCCAGCACGTGACCCTCCCTCGTGTCCAGGGCGTGACCCTCCCTCGTGTCCAGGGCGTGACCCTCCCCCTCCCTCGTGTCCAGCGCGTGACCCTCCCCCTCCCTCGTGTCCAGCGCGTGACCCTCCCCCTCCCTGTGTCTGCAGACGTGGGCACTGCACTCGCTGGCTCTGATCGTGGACTCCAGCGGGCCCATGTACCGGGGCTACGTGGAGCCCACCCTGTCCCTGGTGCTCACCCTGCTCCTCAGTGTGCCCCCCCTCCCACACCGAGGTGCACCAGTGCCTGGGACGCTGCCTGGGGGCCCTCATCACCACCGTGGGGCCCGAGCTACAGGGTAAGTCTGCCTGCTGTTCCTCTGTCCTGCCAGCAGGGGGCAGTGGAAGGTTCCTGCTTGTTCTGAGACGAGATCTGGGTCGTTTATGACAGACTGAGCAGGAAGTTATATCATCTGTGTGTGTCTATCTCTCTGTGTGTGTGTCTCTGTGTGTGTGTGTGTGAGCAGGTAACGGAGCCACCATCTCCACTATCCGCTCGTCGTGTCTGGTGGGCTGTGCCATCATGCAGGATCACTCAGACTCCCTGGTGCAGGCGGCAGCCATCTCCTGTCTGCAGCAGCTGCACATGTTCGCCCCTCGCCACGTCAACCTGTCCAGCCTGGTGCCCTGCCTCTGTGTAAGGCTGTGTGTGTGTGTGTGTGTGTGTGTGTGTGTGTGTAAGGCTGTGTGTGTGTGTGTGTAAGGCCGTGTGTGTTTAGTGTTGTGTAAGGCTGGGTGTGGGCTTGTTCAACTAGCTGGGTTCCATCACTTTCAGAAGGTTTTTGGGGTTTACAGTTGGGGTTAGTGATGTGTGTGTGTGTCAGGGTTAGTAATGTGTGTGTGTGTGTGTGTTCGTCAGGGTTAGTGATGTGTGTGTGTGTGTGTGTCAGGGTTAGTAATGTGTGTGTGTGTGTGTGTGTTCGTCAGGGTTAGTGATGTGTGTGTGTGTTCGTCAGGGTTAGTGATGTGTGTGTGTGTTTGTCAGGGTTAGTGATGTGTGTGTGTGTGTGTTCGTCAGGGTAAGTGATGTGTGTGTGTGTGTGTGTGTTCGTCAGGGTTAGTGATGTGTGTGTGTGTGTGTGTGTGTGTGTGTTGGTCAGGGTTAGTGATGTGTGTGTGTCAGGGTTAGTGATGTGTGTGTGTTCGTCAGGGTTAGTGATGTGTGTGTGTGTGTGTTCGTCAGGGTTAGTGATGTGTGTGTGTGTGTGTTCGTCAGGGTTAGTGATGTGTGTGTGTGTGTGTGTCAGGGTTAGTGATGTGTGTGTGTGTGTGTTCGTCAGGGTTAGTGATGTGTGTGTGTGTGTGTTTCGTCAGGGTTAGTGATGTGTGTGTGTGTGTGTGTCAGGGTTAGTGATGTGTGTGTGTGTGTGTTCGTCAGGGTTAGTGATGTGTGTGTGTGTGTGTTTCGTCAGGGTTAGTGATGTGTGTGTGTGTGTGTTCGTCAGGGTTAGTGATGTGTGTGTGTGTGTGTTCGTCAGGGTTAGTGATGTGTGTGTGTGTGTGTTCGTCAGGGTTAGTGATGTGTGTGTCTGTTCGTCAGGGTTAGTGATGTGTGTGTGTGTTCGTCAGGGTTAGTGATGTGTGTGTGTGTGTTCGTCAGGGTTAGTGATGTGTGTGTGTGTGTGTTCGTCAGGGTTAGTGATGTATGTGTGTGTGTTCGTCAGGTGCACCTGTGCAGCTCTCACCTGCTCCTGCGTCGTGCTGCTGTGGCCTGTCTGAGGCAGCTGGCCCAGAGGGAGGCTGCAGAGGTGTGTGAGTACGCCATGAGCCTGGCCAGGAAGGCCGGGGAGCCCAAGAGCATCAGCCCCCTCAGTGAGTAGCTGACCTGGGGTCTGTTACTGTCCTGACTGTGTCTAACCCTGACCTGGGGTCTGTTACTGTCCTGACTGTGTCTAACCCTGACCTGGGTCTGTTACTGTCCTGACTGTGTCTAACCCTGACCTGGGTCTGTTACTGTCCTGACTGTGTCTAACCCTGGGTCTGTTACTGTCCTGACTGTGTCTAACCCTGACCTGGGTCTGACCTGGGTCTGTTACTGTCCTGACTGTGTCTAACCCTGACCTGGGCCTGTTACTGTCCTGACTGTGTCTAACCCTGACCTGGGGTCTGTTACTGTCCTGACTGTGTCTAACCCTGACCTGGGTCTGTTACTGTCCTGACTGTGTCTAACCCTGGGTCTGTTACTGTCCTGACTGTGTCTAACCCTGACCTGGGTCTGACCTGGGTCTGTTACTGTCCTGACTGTGTCTAACCCTGACCTGGGCCTGACCTGGGTCTGTTACTGTCCTGACTGTGTCTAACCCTGACCTGGGTCTGTTACTGTCCTGACTGTGTCTAACCCTGACCTGGGGTCTGTTACTGTCCTGACTGTTTCTAACCCTGACCTGGGTCTGTTACTGTCCTGACTGTGTCTAACCCTGACCTGGGTCTGTTACTGTCCTGACTGTGTCTAACCCTGACCTGGGCCTGACCTGGGTCTGTTACTGTCCTGACTGTGTCTAACCCTGACCTGGGGTCTGTTACTGTCCTGACTGTGTCTAACCCTGATCTGGGCCTGTTACTGTCCTGACTGTGTCTAACCCTGGGTCTGTTACTGTCCTGACTGTGTCTAACCCTGAGCTGGGCCTGTTACTGTCCTGACTGTGTCTAACCCTGACCTGGGCCTGTTACTGTCCTGACTGTGTCTAACCCTGACCTGGGTCTGTTACTGTCCTGACTGTGTCTAACCCTGACCTGGGTCTGTTACTGTCCTGACTGTGTCTAACCCTGACCTGGGTCTGTTACTGTCCTGACTGTGTCTAACCCTGACCTGGGCCTGTTACTGTCCTGACTGTGTCTAACCCTGATCTGGGTCTGTTACTGTCCTGACTGTGTCTAACCCTGGGTCTGTTACTGTCCTGACTGTGTCTAACCCTGACCTGGGCCTGACCTGGGTCTGTCACTGTCCTGACTGTGTCTAACCCTGACCTGAGTCTGTTGCTGTCCTGACTGTGTCTAACCCTGATCTGGGCCTGTTACTGTCCTGACTGTCTCTAACCCTGGGCCTGTTACTGTCCTGACTGTGTCTAACCCTGACATCTACCGTACACGACCCTGTCTGAATGATGTGAGGTGGTGTGCCTGTTGTGACGCTGCTTGTGTGCTCGCTGGTGCAGAGCTGAACATCACAGAGACGGGTCTGGAGGGGGTCCTGTTTGGCATGCTGGACCGAGAGACCGACAGGAAGCTGTGCGCCGACATCCACGACACCCTGGGTCACATGCTGTCCTCCCTGGCGGTGGAGAAGCTCTCCCATTGGCTGAAGCTCTGTAAGGACGTCCTGGCTGCCACCACGGGTGAGTCATGTGACGAGTCATGTGACCCTGACATGCCTCGCCAACGTTTTAATCGGATCAGATGTATTTTGTATAGCCGTGTTTCTCCGAATCAGAATCTGGTTTATTTATTTTTGGTGTGGTTGGTGCATAATGTGAGTCGGAGGTGTTCACAGTGTGTCGCTGTGGTCCCCCTGTGTAGAGGCAGGTCCCGAGGTGTTGACAGTGTGTCGCTGTGGTCCCCCTGTGTAGAGGTAGGTCCCGCTGTGGTCCCTCTGGATCGCGGGAAGGACGAGGAGGACTCTGAGAAGAAGGACGAGATGGACGACGACATCATGTTCACGTCCCTGGGCGAGGAGGACAAGGCCAAGCCTTCCGTAGCCCCACGCTGGGTCACTCGGGTGTTTGCTGCAGACTGTTTGTGTCGCATCATCCTGCTGTGTGAAAACGATCCCAAGGACCACTTTGACCTGGCTGCTGCCCGCGCCGCCAAGGCCAAGGACCCCAAAGGTAGAGCACCTTCTCAGAGAGGTAGAGACCTTCTCAGAGAGATGGAGACCCTCTTAGAGAGATGGAGACCCTCTTAGAGAGATGGAAACCCTCTCAGAGAGATGGTGCTGTAGGGTTGAAAGTCTTCTGTCTTTTCAGCCGTTCGGAACCTCTGTCTCTCTCTCTCTCTCTCATCGCCTCTCTCTCTCTCTCTCTCGCTCTCTCTCTTTCTCTCTCTCTTCGCTCTCCTCTCCCCTCCTCTCGCTCTCTCTCTATCTCTCATCTTCTCGCTCGTCTCCTCTGGCTCTCGTCGAAGTCTTCTCGATCGGTGCTCTCGAGGCGTCTCTTCTCCTCTCTCTCCTCTCAGTCCTCTCTCTCACTCTCTCTCTCTCTCCATATCTGCTCTCTCTCTCCCTCTCTCGCTCTCTCCATTCTCTCTCTCTCTCTCTCTCTGTCTCTCTCTCTCTCCATCTCTCTCTCTCTCTCTCCTATCTCGTCTCTCTCTCTCTCTCCTCTCTCTCTCTCTCCTCTCTCCCTCTCCTGGTATTGTGACAGGCTCTGATGTGTGAACAGCGAGTGGTTATTAGAAGCTTGTTTTGAAGGAGCTGTATTTAAAGCAGGTGAACAGGCTCCAGATGAGTAAGCAGAGCGTTGAGGTTTCATCCTCCCTGGCAGTGGAGAGAGAGAGAGAGAGAGCCTGGTGTTTATATAAGGTTCTCTGACAACACAGCCGTTTAGCAGGCCTGATGTGTGAGTCAGGTTGTGATCTTGAACTCATCGAACAGATTTAGCTAACAATGCCTCCCCATTGTAAGGCTTCAACTTTCACTTCAGTTGCGAGTTTAAACTCAACGAAGAACATTATATCTGAACCTCGACTGCCGCCAGTTCCAGTTTGCTAAACCCCTCCCCCTCCCCCAGGTGACCTGCTGGTGCTGCACCTGTCTGATCTGATCCGGATGTCCTTCATGGCCGCCACAGACCACAGCAGCCAGCTGCGCATGGCGGGGCTGCAGGCGCTGGAGGACATCATCAAGAAGTTTGCGTCCGTGCCGGAGCCCGAATTCCCGGGCCACGTGATCCTGGAGCAGTACCAGGCTAACGTGAGTTTGTCACAGATCCCACGTGACTTTGTCACAGATCCCACGTGACTTTGATGGCCGTCGAATGAACAGGAGACGAACGTTCTCTCTCACTGACCCCTCCATCTTCCACGCCTACAGGTGGGCGCTGCTCTGAGACCGGCGTTCTCCCCGGACACCCCGTCTGACATCACCGCCAAGGCCTGCCAGGTACGAGTCCCTGTGCACCCCCGTCCCACACACTCACACACCCCCGTCCCACACACCCACACACCCCCTTCCCACACACCCACACACCCCCGTCCCACACACCCACACACACCCCCGTCCCACACACCTACACACCCCCTTCCCACACACCCACACCACCCACACACCCACACACCCCACACACCCCCGTCCCACACACCCACCACACCCCCTTCCCACACACCCCACACACTCACACACCCACACACCCCCCTTCCCACACACCCCGTCCCACACACCCCCACAAACCCACACACCCCCCTTCCCACACACCCACACACCCCCGTCCCACACACCCACACACCAGCCCTGGGCGTAGCTTGGTGTGAGGATGGCCTCCCTGCCGTGCTAGCAGAGCATGCAGCAGCAGCAGCAGCAGCTAGCCCTCCCGGCTCCGTCCGCAGCGTGAGTCATGCTGCTGAAGCACCGTCAGGCTCGCTGTGTTCCTGCTGCTCTGCATGCTCTCTGTCTCTGTATCTCTCTCTCTCTCTCTCTCTCTCCTCTCCTCTCTCTCTCTTCTCTCCCTCTCTCTCTCTCTCTCTCTCTCTCTCTCTCTGTGAGTCGTGTGGAGGATGAGAGGCCGTGGGCGGCGCTGAATATACCTGTCTGGAACACAATCACTCCTCACTGTAACCCCTCTCTCTTTCTATCACTCGGTCTATGTCTCTCGGCCGCTCGCTCTCCGTCCCTCCCTCTCTGTCTTCCTCCCTCTCTCTGAGAGGTCTTCTTCTCTCTCTCTGAGAGGTCTTCTTCTCTCTCTCTCTGGTTACAAGTTCATTAAGTTCCTTCCAGGAGAAACACAGGACTCCATCCTTGATGGTTTTTCTATGGAAGCAAATCAGTGCCATAATGTTTTGAATTTTAAAAGGCATTGAATACTTAATATTGACATTTAAACAACACTGAATTTTCATTTGAATATATTTCAATGTAAAATAAAATTCAGGTTGCTCAAATTCGAGCCTAAAAAAATTGATCTTAAAAAATTAAACCATAAATTTGATCTTAAAAAATTCGAGCCTATAAAATTCGAGCCTATAAAAAGACCTTCAAAAATTCGAGCCTATCAAATCCGAGCCAAACATTTTCCAGCTGAAAAAATTTGATCTTAAAAAATTCGAGCCTATTAAATTCGACCTTCAAAAATTCGAGCCTATCAAATTCGAGCCTATCAAATTCGACCCTCAAAAATTTGAGCCTATCAAATTCAAGCCAAAAATTTTCCAGCTGAAAAAATTAGATCCAAAACAATTTGAGTCTATAAAATTCAACCTTTAAAAATTAGAGCCGAGAAAAAATTCTAATTTTTAACATCTGGGATATCAAGGACAGGTAGAGCAATCAAGCATCAATGCAATTGAACCAACTTCTGACCTATCCAACTGCAGCGCTCCCTCCTCAGGCCCCTCTAAACCGGAACTCTCTCCTCAGGCCCCTGGATTGGAGCTGCTCAGGATGCTCGATTGCTTTACCTGTCTTTGATATCCCGGATGTTAAAAATCTTTTTTTTTAAGCTCAAAATTTTTCGGCTCGAATTTGATAGGCTCTAATTTTTGAGGGTCGAATTTGATAGGCTCGAATTATTGAGGGTCGAATTTTATAGGCTCAAATTGTTTTGGCTACAATTTTTTCTGCTGGAAATTTTTCTGCTCGAATTTGATAGGGTCGAATTTTTTATGGTTGAATTTGAGCAACCTGAATTTTATTTTACATTGAAATATATTCAGATGAGAATTCAGTGTTGTTTAAATTTCAATATTAAGTATTCGATGCCTTTTAAAATTCTAAACATTATGGCACTGATTTGCTTCCATATTTTTCTCTGTCTGCGTGTGTGAAAGTGAATTGTTTCTGTCTCTGAAGGAAGCTCCTATGGTTTCTCTGGCCTTCCAAGAGACAGGTTTATATTTATAAACAGGAAATCTACGATCGACAGACCTGTCACCTTGATGTGTGTGTGTGTGTGTGTGTGCCTGCGTGTGTGTGTGTGTGCAGGTGTGCAGCACCTGGATCGGCAGTGGTGTGGTCAGTGACCTGAACGACCTGCGCCGAGTCCACAACCTGCTGGTGTCGTCTCTGGACAAGGTGCAGGCTGGGAAGGGCTCCAGCCAGCTGTACAGTGAGAGCGCCACCACCATGGAGAAGCTGGCAGTGCTGAAAGCCTGGGCCGAGGTCAGATGGGAGATGTAGTCTTTTCTACCATTTAACTGTTGATTGTAGTCCTCTTATCTGTGTTTTTGTATAGGACATTAAATTACTTCAAGTTTATGAAGTATTAGCGCATGCAGCACGACTGAGGTGTAGTTATGGGAGATGTAGTCTTTTCGCTCTAAACTGTAGTCCTCTGACCTGATCACCTGCCTCCTCCAGGTGTATGTGGTGGCCATGAAGATCAAGAAGGAGGCGGAGAGCATGCCGGCGCGGGGGGGGTGCGGGGGGAGGACGAGGAGGAGGAGGAAGAGGAGGACGAGGGGGGGGCAGGGGTGCTCCCACCAGACAGCCTGGTCACCCTGGTACAGCCTGAGCTGGCTGCCCTCAGCAGGCTGTGGTTGGCTATGCTGCAGGACCACGCCCTGCTCACCCTGCCCGCTGAGTTCTCCTCCCAGCTGCCGCCCGACGGTGGGCACTCACAAACACACACACAGATACACACACACTTGCACATACTCACACACACACACACCCTGACACACACACAGATACACACACACACTCGCACATACTCACACACACACACCCTGACACACACCCTGACACACACACAGATACACACACACACTCGCACATACTTACACACACACACCCTGACACACACACAGATACACACACACACTCGCACATACTCACACACACACACCCTGACACACACCCTGACACACACACAGATACACACACACTCGCACACACACACACCCTGACACACACCCTGACACACACCCTGACACACACACAGATACACACACACTCGCACATACTCACACACACACACCCTGACACACACCCTGACACACACACAGATACACACACACACACTCGCACATACTCAAGCAACAGTCACTGTTTATCTTATAAACCTGTCTGTATCTGTGTCTGTATCTGTGTGTGTGTCTGTGTGTGTATCTGTGTGTGTATCTGTGTGTGTATCTGTGTGTGTCTGTGTGTGTGTCCAGGCGGGGCGTTCTACACCCCAGAGACCATCGACACGGCTCGGCTGCATTACCGCAGCTCCTGGGCCCCGGTCCTCCACGCCGCGGCTCTCTGGCTCCTCACCACCGGCTTTGGGGCCAGCGAGGAGCCAGGGGGGTCCCCCCTCCCCCCCAGGGCCCTTGGCACCCCAGCCCTCCCCCAGGCCAGGGCCCCCGGCACCCCAGCCCTCCCCCACCACGAACCCCATAGCCCCTCCAAGAGCTTTGATGAGCTGGTCAAGGACCGGATGCACCTCATGCTAGGTGAGAGCTAGATATTTAATTATTATATTAGTTAGTTGCGAGCCCTGCAATAGAGTACAGTGGAGTACTCATCAAGTACTCATCAATGATGCTAACCTATTTTTGAACAGAAATCGCAAATATATTTTCACCCTTTCAAAAAATTATATCTCAAGCTTTTTTCAACCCTTTCAAAACTTTTAGTACAAATTATTTTCAACCCTTCTGAAAATGTTGTAGATTAAAGCTGAGCAGAGTACAATAGAGTTTAGCGAGTTGAGTGAGATGAGTCCTCATCAAGTACTCGTCAATGATGCTAATGATGCCATGATATTTTCAACCTTTTGAAACAAAAACAAAAAAACGATTCTTTTAAAACCTTTTTTACTACAGCCTCACCAAGAATTCCATTAGCCCCACCACGAAACAAGCAAGAAAATAGTGAATTGTATCGTGTATGTATTCACATTGAAATCCAGACATTGATTTGAGCCCCACGCCTGTGTCTCAGGCGTCAGTATCGAGTTCCTGTGTTTCCCTCGTCCTGAGGAGCCTCTGGAGCACGTGATGTCCTGCCTGCTGGCCCTCTGCACGCTGCTCGACTCACCCCTCGCCAAGACACACATCGCACAGGACCAGGTATGGAGGGGGAGGGAGGGGGTGGGGGAAAGGGAGGGGAGAGGGAGAGGGAGAGGGAGGGGGAGGGTGGGAGGGGGGAGGGGGAGAGGGGGAGGGGGCAGGGGGAGGGGGAGGGGGAGGGGGAAGGGGGAGGGGGAGAGGGGGTAGGGGGAGAGAGGGAGCTCCTAAAGGCTGGAGTGTGTGTGTGTGTTGCAGCTGCTGGCTGTGGAGCTGCTGAACGTGCTCCACAGGCTGCTGCTGACCAGAGACCCTCCTGCGGTCCAGCTGCAGGTCACCGCTGTGGTCCAGGAGACCATCAGAGCTGCTCTGGACCACCTGCTGCAGCGCCGGCACAGCCAGGGTCAGACACCTGACACACCTGACACACCTGACACACCTGGCACACCTGACACACACATGGCCACACCTGACACACACACCTGACACCACCTGGCACACCTGACACCACACCTGACACACACCTGACACACACCTGACACACACACCTGACACACACCTGACACACACCTGACACACACCTGACACACACCTGGCACACCTGACACACACCTGACACACACCTGACACACACCTGACCACACCTGACACACACCTGACACACACCTGACACACACCTGACACACACCTGACACACACCTGACACACACCTGACACACACCTGACACACACCTGACACACACCTGACACACACACCTGACACACACCTGCACACACCTGACACACACCTGACACACACCTGACACACACCTGCACACACACCTGCACACCTGCACACACACCTGACACACACCTGACACACCTGGCACACACCTGCACACCACACCTGACACACACCTGACACACACCTGCACACACACACCTGACACACACCTGACACACACCTGGCACACACACCTCACACACACACCTGCACACACACCTGACACACACCTGACACACCTGACACACCTGGCACACCTGCACACACACCTGGCACACACCTCACACACACCTGGCACACCTGGCACACCTGGCACACCTCACACACACCTGGCACACCTCACACACACCTGGCACACCTCACACACACCTGACACACCTGGCATACCTGCCACACCTCACACACACCTGACACACACCTGACACACCTCACACACACCTGGCACATACCTGGCACACACACCTGACACACACCTGACACACACCTGACACACACCTGACACACACCTGACACACACCTGGCACACCTGACACACACACCTGACACACACCTGGCACACCTGACACACACCTGTTAAACACACTCCTGATTCACCTGCTATACACCTGCTGCACTCATACCACACACCTCACTTGTGACTTGAACCCTCCAGGTAAGGAGGAGGGTGACAAGGACTCCTCGACCCTGGGGGAGGGAGGCGACACTGGGGAGCTGGTCCCGGGGAAGTCCCTGGTGTTTGCTGCTATGGAGCTGCTGGTGTTCATCCTGGTGCGTCACCTGCCCCAGCTCAACGCCCGGGTCAGCGAGTCCCCCCAACCGTGCGCCCCCGCAGGCCCAGCGCCTGCCACCAGAGGGCGCTCGCCTGGTGGCCCACACCGTCTCCATCCTGGCTGAGCTGCCCTCGCTCTGCTCCCCCGCAGGTGGGACACACATACACACACACAGGGATACACTATCCTCCCTGTGTATCTATACCAGAGTCATGTTCAGCGTGGGCCCTCATACCACAAACCTCTGATGAGGTTTGATGTCCGGGCTCTCTCTTAGCTGATCCGTTATGACATGACTGGGTCTATACCACAACATGCTGGGTCTATACCACAACAGGGCTGGGTCTATACCACAACAGGCTGGGTCTATACCACAACAGGCTGGGTCTATACCACAACAGGCTGGGTCTATACCACAACAGGCTGGGTCTATACCACAACATGCTGGGTCTATATCACAACAGGGCTGGGTCTATACCACAACATGCTGGGTCTATATCACAACAGGCTGGGTCTATACCACAACATGCTGGGTCTATACCACAACATGCTGGGTCTATACCACAACAGGCTGGGTCTATACCACAACAGGCTGGGTCTATACCACAACAGGCTGGGTCTATACCACAACAGGCTGGGTCTATACCACAACAGGGTGGGTCTATATCCACAACAGGGTGGGTCTATACCACAACAGGCTGGGTCTATACCAGAACAGGCTGGGTCTATACCACAACAGGCTGGGTCTATACCACAACAGGCTGGGTCTATACCAGAACAGGGCTGGGTCTATATCACAATATCACAACAGGATGGGTCTATACCACAACAGGAACAAGAAGGGAGATTATGGAAATGTGTTGGCGTGTTTGAAGAGCAGGAAACCAGGAACACAGATGGCTTTATGTTTCCTCCACCTGTGTGTTCAGGCAGCATGACCATCCTGCCCACCGTGATGTTCCTGATCACGGGCGTGCTGAGGGAGACGGCAGTGCGTACGGCTGACGGCTCCGTGCCTCTGCCCGTGTCTGCCGCCCTGCAGGCCATCAAGAGCATCCTCACCTCCCCGCAGGCACGCGGAGATGCCACAAACACCCAGTGGACCGGCCTGGTCAGGAGCAGTCTGGCCTCTGTGTTGGAGTACGCCCAGCCAGGTAAACACACTCTCTGTCTCTCTCTCTCTCTGTCTGCCTCTCTCTCTCTCTCTCTCTCTCTCTCTTACTCTCACTCACACACACAGTCTCATACACTCTCTCTCATACACTCTCTCACACACACTCTCTCTCACTCTCACACACACAGTCTCATACACTCTCTCTCACACACTCTCTCTGCTGCTCCTGCCTGTGTGTCTCCAGATGAGAGCAGGCCTGACATGGACCAGGTGAGCATGCTGACAGCCACCACCCTGTTCCTGCTCTCCTCCAGCGCTGAGCTGGCCGGGGTCTCCGTCCTGCAGGAGGGCTGCTTGGACCTGTTCCACAACGCTCTCAACTCCAGCGACCCCTGGGTAGGACGCGCTGTACACACACACACACACACACGGATCACTGCTGACTCACAGCTCACATGAATGACCCCCAAACTCCTAACTGGTGTGGGTGGAGGAGTCTGGGTCTGGATGTTCGGTTTCATTTCCCACCTGTCCATCCCAACACACACCAGTCCAGGAACTCCTCTCTCCCGCCTCACAGACTTAGACTTAGAAAACGTTCCTGTCCTCCGAGAGACAGTTTGTGGTACAGCACAGAGCATATCACACATTTAAAACACTTTCAAAGTAACAAAACGACAGCAATCTCAAAATCTTTCCCGAAGGCTAGCGATGGTCTGACTGGTTGTTTTGCTGTTGCAGGTCCAGGCCCGGTGTTACCAGCTGCTGCTGTCGGTGTTCCAGCAGTCCAGCAGGGCCGTGTCCACGCCCTACATCCACGCCCTGGCCCCCGTGGTGGTGGAGAAGCTGAGGGCGGTGGAGCGCTGCCGGCCCGCCAGCCCAGCTGAGCTGCAGGGGGTCCAGGAGGGCGTCAAGGCCCTGGAGGGCCTGGTGGCCATGGGAGACGAACAGAACCGTGAGTGGACTTGCCTCAGACGAGCAGCACAGAGGGAGAGGAGGTGTGGCTCGGTGGTTAGAGCAATTTGGCTGCAGATCAAGAGGTCACAGGTTCAAATCTCCTCCTAATAAAATATCCTAAAAGCATCTGCTGAATGAAGGATGACATTAGATAAAATCGGATTGATGTTTATTCGTCCCAGAAGGGAGATTCAGAAGTGTATCTCTCCTCCGGCCTACAGTGGTAAGACTGGCCTTTTAAAACACCTTATCTTATGATTAGTCTTCTTGTTTGGTGTGTTCACAAGCCCAGTCCCAGTGGAGAGGGCTGGTCTCTGGGTTCCTGCAGTCCAGGAGAGAGGGCTGGTCTCTGGGCCCTGCAGTCCAGGAGAGAGGGCTGGTCTCTGGGTCCTGCAGTCCAGTGGAGAGGGCTGGTCTCTGGGTCCTGCAGTCCAGTGGAGAGGGCTGGTCTCTGGGTCCTGCAGTCCAGGAGAGAGGGCTGGTCTCTGGGTCCTGCAGTCCAGGAGAGAGGGCTGGTCTCTGGGTCCTGCAGTCCAGGAGAGAGGGCTGGTCTCTGGGTCCTGCAGTCCAGGAGAGGGCTGGTCTCTGGGTCCTGCAGTCC
Source organism: Mallotus villosus (assembly GCA_903064625.1). Taxonomy (NCBI): domain Eukaryota; kingdom Metazoa; phylum Chordata; class Actinopteri; order Osmeriformes; family Salangidae; genus Mallotus; species Mallotus villosus. The sequence continues at coordinate 98,524 of CAEFZP010003026.1, forward strand.
AGGAGAGGGCTGGTCTCTGGGTCCTGCAGTCCAGTGGAGAGGGCTGGTCTCTGGGTCCTGCAGTCCAGGAGAGAGGGCTGGTCTCTGGGTCCTGCAGTCCAGGAGAGAGGGCTGGTCTCTGGGTCCTACAGTCCAGGAGAGAGGGCTGGTCTCTGGGTCCTGCAGTCCAGTGGAGAGGGCTGGTCTCTGGGTCCTGCAGTCCAGGAGAGAGGGCTGGTCTCTGGGTCCTACAGTCCAGGAGAGAGGGCTGGTCTCTGGGTCCTGCAGTCCAGGAGAGAGGGCTGGTCTCTGGGTCCTGCAGTCCAGGAGAGAGGGCTGGTCTCTGGGTCCTGCAGTCCAGGGAGAGGGCTGGTCTCTGGGTCCTGCAGTCCAGGAGAGAGGGCTGGTCTCTGGGTCCTGCAGTCCAGAGAGAGGGCTTGTCTCTGGGTCCTGCAGTCCAGGAGAGAGGGCTGGTCTCTGGGTCCTGCAGTCCAGGAGAGAGGGCTGGTCTCTGGGTCCTGCAGTCCAGGAGAGAGGGCTGGTCTCTGGGTCCTACAGTCCAGGAGAGAGGGCTGGTCTCTGGGTCCTACAGTCCAGGAGAGAGGGCTGGTCTCTGGGTCCTACAGTCCAGTAGAGAGGGCTGGTCTCTGGGTCCTGCAGTCCAGGAGAGAGGGCTGGTCTCTGGGTCCTGCAGTCCAGCTGAGAGGGCTGGTCTCTGGGTCCTGCAGTCCAGGAGAGAGGGCTGGTCTCTGGGTCCCTGCAGTCCAGTGGAGAGGGCTGGTCTCTGGGTCCTACAGTCCAGGAGAGGGCTGGTCTCTGGGTCCTGCAGTCCAGGAGAGAGGGCTGGTCTCTGGGTCCCTGCAGCCAGTTGGTGTCGCTGCTGTAGCTCTCTGCCCAGCCAGCCTGTTTGTTGAAGGTGGAGGCGTGTGCTGTGATGACAGGTCTGCTAAACTGCCTGCTGCGTCTGCAGGTGTCTGATTACCCTCTGACAGCATTTCCTCATACCAGCTCTGAAGCGTTCACCTCTGGTGACTCTCCTTGTGACGCTGTGTCTGTGTTTGTGTGTGTGTGTGTGTGTGTGTGTGTGTGTGTGTGTGTGTGTGTGTGTGTGTGTGTGTGTCTGTGTCTGTGTCTGTGTCTCTGACATGTCAACAGGAGTGCAGCTCCTGGCTCTTCTGGTGCCCACCTTGATCTCTTACCTGCTGGACGAGAACAACTTCACCTCAGCTCCCCAGACCTCCAAAGAGCTGCATGACTTCGCCCTGCAGAACCTGATGCGGATCGGACCCCTCTACCCCGTCGCCTTCAAGACTGTGATTGGAGCAGCCCCTGAGCTGAAGACCCGCCTCGAGGCAGCCGTCCGGGCCAATCAGGCGAGCAGCAAGGCCAAGGCAGCTGCTAGGCAGGCCCCGCCCACTGTGCAAGCTGCTCCCACCATCAAGCTGAAGACCAGCTTCTTCTGAGAACTCTCTCTGACCCTCTTCCTGTTTGGTGATGCTGTAGCTTGTTTTTTGTTTTTTTATCTGCTGTTGGTATTGTCAGTCTCCTGTACTTATTTATTCGAGAACAAAATGTACTTCTCTCTGGAGACGATAGGCATCTACACTGAAATATTATTTGAAGGCTCTTTTAATGTTGACTGTTGAGTCATTTGAATGTATGGTCATGTCATTTGAATGTGCTGTTTTGGTTTGAGATGTGGAATATGTAAAGGGTTGTAAGAGGCACGTCATCTCATTAGATTCTCATTATTTGCATTCCTTCTTGTTATTCCTAAACCTAGTTGTTTGGGGCCGGGTCATGAGGTCCTGCTTCAACATGAACATGCTATGTTGACTGTAATTATTTTCCATGCTAGTATGCAATCATGCGTGTACTTTGAATGACGTTTTTTGTTTTTGTTTAAGAATGTTTTTATTATCTCGTGAGATGATTCACTGCATCTAGGTATAGCGTCAAACTTCATGTCTGTTAACCCCCAAGAATGTTACGTTTTCTCCACCACAGCATTGGGATGGCTCAATCTCATTCTGAAAAATTAGATTTTCTAATCAAGAGGTAAATAAAGAAATTCGAATTTCGTCCTTATGGTTTGTAAATATTGTTTAGGAAGGATTATTATTGGGGACAATTAGTAGAAGAATAAAGTCGTAAAGAATACGTTGTTTTGCCGATGTTATCAAAAGATGAAACTTTTCTCCTTTGTTGAGTTCATGTATATCTTGCAAACCTTCCAGATTACTGAAATTACTTGTATTCCGCTAATATGATTAATTCGGGACCATCTACCTAAATCTATAAAAGAGACATTTGAAAAAATCAATAAAGTAATCAAGGCATTTCTCTTTGTTGTTAATGTTGTGAAGTGTCATGCAATCGTTTTAAGCATAAATGAGACGACGCTTTAGCAGGCTGCGAGCAGTGTGTTCCTTAATGTTCCGTGGGCCGCGAGCAGAAGAGTTCGGGGAACTTCAGTATTTTCTCCGGTACTACAACACGCTGGGGGCGTGACTTCTCCGCCTGACGTCATCCTGTGACTAGCTGTCAGAAAGTGAGTTCATTCCCGTAGCCGCCAGAGACGAGCTAGGTCGATACTTTCTGTTCTTCCGCTAGCTAGTTGTAGTCAAAGACCTCACGAATAACCACAAACGGCTGCTCTTTCTTTACACCGAGCCCGCGAGCCCGGCCATGGACGAACAGGCAGGGCCCGGTGTTTTCTTCAATAATAACAACAATTCTATTTTAACCGGTGGAGGAAAAGGACCGTTGCCCGACGGGGACGCTGGGGAGGCGGCTCGAGCACAGTATAGCATCCCGGGGATATTACACTTCCTGCAGCACGAATGGGCCCGATTCGAAGTGGAGCGAGCACAATGGGAGGTGGAGCGAGCAGAATTACAGGTAAACACAACGCATGAATCATTCACTGGAGCATGTGTATTTGCAGTGTTTTCAGGATAGGACATTAGTTATGTATTACAGTAAGAGGGGAATGCGTTGCACAAATTGATTGTTTCCGTTAGCATCAGCTAGCTCGCTAGCTAAATAATGTTGCCACACAGCGCCCCCTGCCCTTAGCGTAGTCGGCAGCACATGCTACAATACAAGCCAGAAAATAGTCATTTAAAATTACTTGGGCTGTCCCGCGGCGTTCCGTTTTGTTAGATTTTTTCCGTTTTATTGTCAAAAATCAACGGCTCAAAATAACTTAAGTGTGTGATAAACGTTTTGCATTTCTAAGTAAGTAGTAAAATTCGATAACATTAGTGTATAGTCTAAGCTAGCTTGTAACTCATAAGGTGGTTATAGATTACGCTGTCCCATTATCTAAAGGACTCCTATATGTAAAGGACGTACACTTGCAATGCACTATTTCTTAATACTTCTATATTTGCTAGTTTATGAAGAGTAATGTTCGGTAATATCCGTTCCGCCTTGTACGCGTTCGACCTGCTTGTTGGGAAACGAAGTCATCCACTGTCTGAGCTACGAGAGCGCGCTACTAGTGGATCGTATTCCGCCCTTCTTGTAAGAGGATCGCTAAAGGTCGTAGCTAGCTAATGCAAATTACGTCAGAGTAGCCTATCGTAACCCTGCAACAATCATTTGTGTTCATTGATTAGTGTCCTGAAAAAATAGTCTGTTCATATTATAGACATCCCTGCAGCGGTCAAGACAGTATAGTAGTCGAGTACTACAATTATCTTTCTGTTGTCTCTTCAGTCACCACATCCGACCGTCATTACAGTGTGTTAAGACTAACTCACACAAACCACAATCAATCTGAAGTCTTTAAGGGATCGTTTGATATTTAGAACTGCACTGTCTCACTTCCTTAATCCGTTTACACGGAGGTGTCATTGCAATACTGTATCATGGCAAGTAAATCATATGCTAATTATTTAGACACAGCTTGTTGCTTTGGAATGTGGTGTATCCAGCTTGTCAGCAGAGCATCACGGCTAGAGCCACTCCCCTCATTGATTCAGCCGAGTGTAGATCTACCGTTTTTATTTAGTTTAGTTATTTTTACTTCTTCAAATCTCGATCAAACCATAGTCTGACTTCGAGCCCACCTGATCTCGTTATATCACTTCTCTGTGTTCCCCTATCAGACCTCTCCCAGGCGGAGGCTGACTAGTTTGACGGCTATAGGGAGTCAATTAATTGACTGACCCTTGTCCTGATTGTCAGATGAGAAAAGGACCGAGCTTTCATTTACAGCCTTGCTGCGAGAGGACTGGGTTTGAACTTGGATGTGACAGGAGGTGTGTGTGTGTGTGGGGGACAAAGGCATGTTGGGCTTAACAAGGACACACTGGATAAGTGTGTTTATTTTTAATTAGTGGAGTACACACTCTGGGCTGTTGACTTAAACTCTGATTAGCACAGAGATCCTCCCAGGGCTTGATTGATGAGGTTGGGTTTAGTTAGGTTCCAGAATGCTTCATCAGCCCTCTAGTCAATCTCTCTGTTTCTCTCTCTCTCTCCTCCCCCCCCCCTCTCTCTCTCTCTCTCTCTCTCTCTGGAGGGGAAATCCCTCCGCTAAGGAATATCTCCTTGCCAGAACCGATCTGTCGGCAGCCCGAGTGTGACACCCGGAGAAGGTCAAAGGTTACTCAGGGTGTCATGTAGCTCCATTCAGGATGACGTCAAGTTTCAGCTCATTCAGGACTTTAGGTCTCATTCACAGGACAGGAAACTGCTTGTGGTTTACTTCCTGGATTACGACCCGGTTAGTTGATGGTCTGAAGTAGGGCCAGGACGCTGGCGTTGGTGTGAGTGACTGTGTCTGGCCCTTAAGCTTGGGGAAGAGCTGGGGAAGGGAGCTCTCACACACAAGAGTGCAAGGATCAAGCACAAGTTTATGCTGATGGACACACATTTCCAGCTCTGACAGATTGTTGTTCTGATGACTGAAGACTTGAGAGGCAGGCAGCCTCACGAGGGACCAGCTGTCTCTCACCACACACACACACACACACACACACACACACACACACACACACACACACACACTCAGACACACTCTTGTGTGTGAGATACAGGAAGTTAAGACATCAGTAGGCCTGAAGCCTGGGGTACGATGACAGCTACACTGCTGCTGCAGATGGAAGAGGAAGGCTATGTTGTTTGAGCGCTTACATCACACACACACGCACACACACTCTCACCACCCACATGTAAGGTGTTGTGTGGCTCCGTGTGTTAGCTCCAGCACCAGGCTGTGGTTAGTTCTGCATGATCACGGTGGGAGAGCGTGAAGAACACACTGAGAAGACGGTCAAGAGCAAGCTCTACATTTCAACTGGGGCGCGTTTTTTGATCTTTCGGTAAAAATGCACCCAGAGAGACTCTTGTCACCACAGCAGGAGTTGTATTCCTCTGTGCTCTGGTCCACTGGCCTTCTGGAGTCAGAACAGATCTCCTCCATCCTCAGTCTGTCTGAAAACAAGTCTAGTTGTCAGGGATAGTTCCTTCCTCCTGCCTCACCAATTCACACGTACAGCCCTGGCTGTGTGTGTCTGTCTGTCTGTCTGTCTGTCTGTCTGTCTGTCTGTCTGTCTGTCTGTCTGTCTGTCTGTCTGTCTGTCTGTCTGTCTGTCTGTCTGTGTGTGTGTGTGTGTGTGTGTGTGTTGAGAGACAGCTGGTCCCTCGTGAGGCTGCCTGCCTCTCAAGTCTTCAGTCAGGAGGATCCTCGTTGATTCTCAGGTTTCTGTGGTCGGATCTGTAGCTGTGTCTCTCCTGGACCCCACCGGCCCGTAGAAACTCTGGGGATGAAACATTCAGGAGGTGTGTGCGAGCGTGTGGGCCGTGTGTGTGGGTGTGGACGTGTGTGTGTGGGTGGGTGTGTGTGTGTGTGTGTTCGCTGTGTGAAATGAATGCCATAATGTGAGGATGCAGTTAAAACCTTCTTCAGAAGCTGCCAATCTGTCTTTGTCCTTGATAAGGACAACTCCTTTATTTCAACAGCCCGCCTCTCCTGGTATTGTCCTAAAGTGTTTCCACAGAAAGAGCTCAATCGGTGCATGGGTTAATAATTGATCGTGCAATCAATGCGTTTAACCATTGACTTGAAAACTACCTGATTGTTATTCCCCCCCCCTCCCCCCCCCTTTGCCCACGTCACGTCGCCATTGGCTAAGAGTCCAGGAAGCTTTCCCAGCTGCTAGTGCAGGGCTGGTTGTGAAGTGTTGTTACGAGCATGCTGCTCCTGAGTTGTGCTAACGTCAGGGCTTTTGTCCCTTGGCTCCCCCGTCTCTCCTCTCTTGTTTTGCTGCCCTTGTCTTTCTGTGATGGAATGCGTGGAATGTACTTGACTAGCTATCGGGTCGGCCATCTTTGCGCTCCAGGGCTTGTATCTGTGACAGAGAGAACACCCTCTATAAGGCCTGTGTGCAGTGTTTCCCTTGAAAGTTAGCGGCCTGTTGTTGTCGACTTCCTAGATGAGTTGTTTTTGTTTGTGATACAGCCCGCATTTTCAGAGCTGGGTTCTGTGTGAAGCTCTGTGGGGGGGGGTGGGGTGATAATGCGTGGGGATGGAGTGAGGTCAGCGTGGGGATGGAGTGAGGTCATCGTGGGGATGGAGTGAGATCAGCGTGTCTGTCCGGTCGGTCTGATATCCCCGGGCCACTAACAGAGTTAGCTGTGTCTCGGCTAAATGGCCTTATTGTGTTTTATCCTCCGTTGGCCGTGATGCAGAACCAGTCTGGGAGGAGACGCGTCTGGAATGCTCAAACCCTCCGCCCAGGATCCCGTCTGCTCCAGGACAGAAAGGAAGGGGTTTAGTTGTGTGCGTTTTCCGAGGGGATTTTTCCGACGGCATTTTACAAGGCGGTGTGACGCTGGCCCCGTCAGCTTCGCGTCCCCTCACCAACGACGAGCAGAATGTGACGGCGCAGTTCCACTAACGATTTCGATTTCTTGTGTTTCCTTTAGCTGTCTCTCTGATGTCTCCAGATCTCTGTCCCCATCCAGCGTCTTTCTCCTGGGTGGTCTGCTACAGGCCTGCCCCCCCCCTCCCTCCAGGCCTGCCCCCCCCTCCCTCCAGGCCTGCCCCCCCTCCCCTCCAGGCCTGCTCCCTCCAGGTCTGCCCCCCCCAGCCCCAAGCTGGCTGTGTGTGAGGATGCTCGCCCTGGGGGTTCTCTTGCCTTGTTGTCTCCTGTTGTCTCCTTCCTCCCAGGGTTCGTGTTCATGATTGGGGAGATATGAGGGCCAGGAGAAGGCAAGCTCTGCTCCTAGTCTCAACCCTCAGGAGAACAGCAGCATATTATAGCTAATATTCGATATATCTCCCAGCCCTAGTAGTGGTAGACTAGTTTGGAGTCGTGTGTGTGAAGGGGCTGAGTCATGCCTGCCGACGGCATCAGAGCTCTTCCTTCAACACCTCCATCATCCTCCCACACCAACAGGGACTCATTCAGCTTCTCATTGTCCTTCTGCTTGACGTCTCGCTTGTCCCAGTTTCTGCAGTGATTTAAGCAAGCTATTGTTGTCATGACGAGTGACGGGGACAGGAAGTCCCCACATGCTAATCCCTAATCTCCTGAGCCCTGGGAGGAGGAGGACGCAGTGCTGCTGTCTGGATTATTAACCTCACCAGGGGGGGGGACTAACTTTTTTTGTCCACCAGCGAGTGAATGTTCATCCTCCCGCCTGGGTGGGGCGCTGGTGTCCCAGGGGGGGCGTCTGGGGTTTGATGTTGGGCTGTTTGGTCTGGCGGACACAGGGTGTCGGTGATGTCATTCTGTCTGTCGGTGATGTCATTCTGTCTGTGAGGGGCTGGACTCTGTGTGAGGGGCTGGACTCTGGTCAGAGTCTGGGAAGCCTGTGGGATTGTGTGTCTGTCTCAGTGTGTGTGTTTGTCTCAGTGTGTGTGTTTGAGAGAGAGAGAGAGAGAGAGAGTGTTTGTGTGTGTGTTTAGAGAGTGGGTGTGTGTGTGTGTTTAGAGAGTGGGTGTGTGTGTGTGTGTTGGTGTCGAGTCTGTGTCAAGAGTATGTCTGTCAGTGTGAGTGTGTGTGTGAGAGTGTGTCAGTGTGTGAGAGAGTGTGTCAGTATGAGAGTGTGAGTGTGTCTGTGTGAGTGTCTGTGTCTGTGTCTGTGAGTGTGTCTGTGTGAGAGTGTGAGTTTGTGTGAGAGTGTGTGTGTGTGTGTGTGAGAGAGAGAGAGAGAGAGTGTGTGTGTGTGTGTGTGTGAGAGAGAGAGAGAGAGAGTGTGTGTGTGTGAGTGTGTGGGATCAAGTGATGTAATTCTGAGTCAGACTGCATGAGCAGCTGCTGCCTATTACTGTAGGAGGACGCTGGTGTGGAGGAGGCTGGGATGGATGGAGGACAAGCGCATTCAAATACAACTTCACTGGCTTCTTTCCTCTCTTCATCTGGCAATATGGCTGCATATTGATTTGATGTAGACCTATTTCTGTCTCTGTGGAGACAGAAGGTCTTTGGAACGTTTGTTATTTATTTTCCCATGCAGTTTGTGTGCCTTAGTCTACGATCAAAGCCAAACTGATTGTGCACTGTTCTGGGCTGAAATGTTAATACTGTCTGTGTCTCAGGCCTATCCTAATCTACTGTATATCATCTGGATTGTCAACACAACCTGAACCTTAATCCCTCACTCGAAGGGCCTTCACTACATTCCATCGCTCCGGGACACATTCTTAAAGGAAAACATGTTGGCAGACATGCGAGCCCTTGGGGTAGAATTCTAGGTATCCACATGAGTAAACCACGACGGAACGTGATGCTTTTCAGGGGTTCTGAAGAGGTGTTCAATGTGGCTCAGTTTGGGTGTGTTTGTTTTGCAGGCCCAGGTCGCCTTCCTGCAGGGGGAGAGGAAGGGGCAAGAGAACCTGAAGAAGGATCTGGTCAGGAGGATCAAGATGCTGGAGTACGCCCTCAAACAGGAGAGGTCAGACCTTGCCCTCTGCATTCACACATCTAACACACCACAACACCACACATACCTCAACACCACACACACCTCAACACCACACACACCACAACACCACACACACCTCAACACCACACACACCTCAACACCACACACACCACAACACCACACACACCTCAACACCACACACACCTCAACACCACACACACCTCAACACCACACACACCTCAACACCACACATACCTCAACACCACACACACCTCAACACCCGTGTGGGGTCTGCAGAGAAGGGCAGGGTCGTCCTGGTCGGTGCCTCCTCTTCTCTCCTCCTCCTCTCCTTCTCCCCTCCTCTCCTTATCACACATCCTCCCCTCCTTTTGCTCCTCTTCTCCTCTTCTCCTCCTCGTCCTCCTCTCCTCCTCTCTCCTCCTCTCCTTCTCCCCCCCCCCTCCCCTCCCCTCCTCTCCTCTCCTCTCCCCTCCTCTCCCCTCTTCCACCCCCTTGAGCACCACTGTGTCAGGCCGCTGCTGCATGTCTCCATGGTAACAGCAGTGACACACATTGCATTTCCCTGTCTGCGTTCCGGATGGCTGCACTCTGAAACTGGGATATGTCAGTCTCCCTCCCCTCTTCTCTCCCCTCCCTCCCTCCCTCCCCTCTTCTCTCCCCTCCCCTCTTCTCTCCCCCCCTCCCACCCCTCTTCTCTCCCCTTCCCCTCCTCCCTTTCTCCTTCTTCCCATCATCTCCCTCTGCTCTCCCCGCCTCCCTCTTCTTATCAATCACAGAAATGGAACTACTTCTGTCAGTTTTGCTCCTCTGAAGAGAGCCTTATTTGTTATTGTGTGTCATTGTCGAATTTGTTTATTTATTTAAGGGAAACTAACTGATATGTCTTGAATACCCAGATTCAGATTGGTTAATAATAGTTTGATACATCAATGAACACATTCGTTTCCCCTCATCGCTCATTTCTTTGCCTCTTTTGAACGTGATATTAGCTTGAGCGTCTCAACCTCCTTAAGACTGGTCTGTTATCCCTGGTTGCTTAGCAACAGGTCCTGCCTGTAAAGACCTCTAGGAGATAACCCTGAAGGAGGCAGGATGTTCCCAATTTACCAGGAATCTGATAGCTGGAGTGTTCCCTGATCCTTATGGGAGCACACACACACACACCCTGATCGTTATGGGAACACACACACACACGCACACACACCCTTATCGTCATGGGAACACACACACACCCTGATCCTTATGGGAACACACACACCCTGATCGTCATGGGAACACACACACGCACAAACCCTGATCGTCATGGGAGCACACACACACACACACACACCTGGGCAGTGCATGTTATCCTTCTGATAAGGACGTGTGCGTTCATGCAGACAGAACCACATCCCTTTTTCATGAGAAGAACCCAGTGGACAGCATGTGTAACTGCACTCTCAGAAACCTGCCAGGGCAGGAGAAGCACGTGTCCAAACGAGCGAAAGGCTTTTTCTGAAATAGTTCTGAAAATGATAGTGATCATAATCTTTTGGTTCTGATTCATATTTCCTTTCTCTTCGTCAGGGCAAAGTACCACAAGTTAAAATACGGAACAGAGTTGAACCAAGGTGACATGAAGCCCCCAAGCTATGACTCTGGTAAGTCGACAGTTACAGAACCACACCTTCCCTCCCGGTGATAAATCATGTTCAGCGTTATTAAACCACCTTTTGTCACGAAATTCCCGTGTGTTGAATTGTGAAAGAGCTGTCTATGTTTTCCTCATGTCGGGTCTTGTCTAAACCGAGTCTTTTCCATGTGAACCGATCCACTGGAGAATCAGGCTTCCTTGTCAACAGCGTCGTAACTGACACTGCTGAACCCCCTTCAGTTGGAGCTGTTGTCTGTGTCAGCTCTATAGCACAGGAAGCACCACCTCCCCTCACTAGTTTGTATTCTCACCCCCGTCTCTGCTCACAGGGGCTTCTAGGCACCAGCGCTGTTGAAGTGTGGAGGGAGTAGGAGAGGGAGGAAGGATTGACAGAGAGGGCAAGGGAGAAGGGAAGAGGGAGATGGTGAGGCAAAGGGAGAGTGAGGCAGAGGGAGAGTGAGGCAAAGGGAGAGTGAGGCAGAGGGAGAGTGAGGCAGAGGGAGAGTGATACAGAGGAAGAGTGAGGCTGAGGGAGAGTGAGGCAAAGGGAGAGTGAGACAGAGGGAGAGTGAGGCAGAGGGAGAGTGAGGCAGAGGGAGAGTGTGAGGCAGAGGGAGAGTGTGAGGCAGAGGGAGAGTGTGAGGCAAAGGGAGAGTGAGGCAGAGGGAGAGTGAGGCAGAGGAAGAGTGAGGCTGAGGGAGAGTGAGGCAGAGAGAGAGTGAGACAGAGGGAGAGTGAGGCAGAGGGAGAGTGAGGCAGAGAGAGAGTGAGACAGAGGGAGAGTGAGGCAGAGGGAGAGTGAGGCAGAGAGAGAGTGAGACAGAGGGAGAGTGAGACAGAGGGAGAGTGAGACAGAGGGAGAGTGTGAGGCAGAGGGAGAGTGAGGCAGAGAGAGGTGTTGGGTAGGTGACGGGGTGTCCCTCCTCCCCCAGGACAGGTCTGAGCTAGTGGGCTGACCAGCACCAAGCTCCTGAGGGTGTGACTGTTGATATTCCACAGTGGGGACGCTGGCCTGGGCTGTGGACGGTCTTTCAGGGTCTGCAGACTGGAATGCTGTGGCAGCACCCTCATGTTAGCACAGCAAATACGTCATGTCGTCGTGAGGCCGCTTTGAAGCAGCGCAGGAACTTGGATGGTGCTGAATAAGAAACGTCATGAAATATTGAGGTTCTCTACAGCGACCGTGTTGCTGTTTCAGTTTGAGCAGAGGATGCGTTGTAGCTAATGAGCTGGGTGTCTGCTGTGGGTTCTTGGTGGTGTTGGTGAAGCTTTCAGATGTTTCTCTGGTGTCGTATCATCGTCTTGTTTAAAAAAACTAACATAATGAAGCCGTACTCAGCCGGATAACTGAGCTGCGTTTGACTCCACTTAGCTGACATTGACGGGGGCTTGAGGGGAGGTTAGACTTGCATGGAAAATCGGAAGTTAAAAGTCAATTAAGTTTCACGACGGTAATTGTATGTCGATATTTCCGTGGCAGCCAGGCTCCGATGACCTAGAATAAGTACCAGTGTAGTTTCAACAGGGGAAATCCCCACTTTGTAGAGCAGATGAGTGTCGTTTCACAGCCCCCAGGAGCTCAGCATGTTTTCCCAGACTTGGTCAAACAATCCAGAGATGTTTTGCAGCGTTGCTGCTGCAGTATGACGTCTCCAGTGGACTGTGTGTGTGCACAGTGGGGTCACTGTGTTCTCTGCTGTGTGGTGATCTCTGTGTTCTCTGCTGTGTGGTGTTCTCTGTGTTCTCTGCTGTGTGGTGATCTCTGTGTTCTCTGCTGTGTGGTGATCTCTGTGTTCTCTGCTGTGTGGTGATCACTGTGTTCTCTGCTGTGTGATGTTCTCTGCTGTGTGGTGATCTCTGTGTTCACTGCTGTGTGGTGATCTCTGTGTTCTCTGCTGTGTGGTGATCTCTGCTGTGTGGTGATCTCGGTGTTCTCTGCTGTGTGGTGATCTCTGTGTTCTCTGCTGTGTGATGTTCTCTGCTGTGTGGTGATCTGTGTGGTGATCTCTGTGTTCTCTGTGTTCTCAGAGGAAACCAACGAGAACGAGACCACAGGTTCTCTCAACAACCAGCTGTCCTGGAGACAGGGCCGACAGCTCCTCAGACAGTAAGTACAGTCACACACACACACACACACACATATATACAGACACACACACACACCTGTACCTGTACATGCAGACAACGCTGCTTCCATTGTCACTGCGTCTAGGGACAGAGCCCAGATTCCAGATAACATCTAACCCTCCCACAGAGAGACGTCCCGTACAGTACAGGAGATCCCAGACCCTTACACATCCTCTCTCATGATGGCCGTTCAGCTAGCAGGGTCCAGCAGCAGAGAGGTTCAGCTAGCAGGGTCCAGCAACAGAGAGGTTCAGCTAGCAGGGTCCAGCAACAGAGAGGTGCCAGACAGGGCTGGAGGACGAGCACGGCTCTGTGTCTGGCAAGAGAGCATGGAGAGCAGCGCCCTCACCTGGACAACACTGTCATTACACACTCTCCTCCTCCTGCTCTCCTCCTCCTGCTCCTCTTCCTGCTCTCCTCCTGCTCCTGCTCCTCCTCCTCTCCCAGAAAAGTCACACCCTGGCTGAGCTAAGCGAGACGCCCTGATCACGATCACCCTGATGGGGCTCCCCCCCCACGTCCTCACACGTCGCCTGGACAACTTATTCATGAGCGTGTGTCAAGTGACAGCTCAGTACCCTCCCCCCCCTCTTCCCTCCCCCGTCCCTCCCCCCTCCCATAGCACATATCCAGGTCACACCAATCGGAGCTTCCTGTGTGTGGGTCAGTGCAGGCGTATCATGGAGCATGGCTGGCTGCTCGGCAGATCTGACATCGATCCGTAGCTGAGTTAGAATTACAGACACGCAAAGGTTTCATGTGTTCTCTCATAGATTTGGTATACAATGTATTATTATACAATGTATGTTAGATTTCACCTTTTGAGAATTCCAAATATGCCGATATTTCAAGACATTATTTATTCCCCTCCAAAAACATGTCTTTCCAAAACCTCTTCCTCCAGTGTTCCTTGGTGATGCTCCCTAGTCTGACCAGGTGTGTGGTTACAGGTACCTGCAGGAGGTGGGCTACACAGACACCATCCTGGATGTGAAGTCCCAGAGGGTACGCTCCCTGCTCAACCTGGCTGGAGACGGGGCAGGACGGTCGGGGGACAGACCCGGGGCGGAGACCCTGGTCAACGGCACCGATACAGAGCCCAGAGGACCGGGGCCTGCAGGGTGAGGACGCACATCTCGTTATGGACAACTTGTTTCAAAACCCTGTTTCTCTCGTTTAACACTGTGTGTGTGTGTGTGATGTGTGTGTGTGTGTGTGAGAGCAGGACAGCAGAGCTGGCTGACTCCAGTGCTGTGTTGGAGGCCTTCAGGTTCATTGAAAGTGCTGCAGCAGATTACAGCGATGAAGATGAAGACGAGGAAAACGATGGGAGAGACCGAACCATCATGGAGTCAAGGACGGTGAGAAGCTTGACACACACACACACCTGCACACACACACACACACACACCTGCACACACACACACACCTGCGCACACACACACACCTGCGCACACACACCACAGTGTTAAGTTAACCCTTTGTGCGTGTGCTGCAGATCATGAGGAAGAAGCCTTCTTCGTCATCTCCAGTCGTGTCTACCAGCATGGACACGAGTGTGTCCCCCTAGTATGGACACCAGCGTGTCCCCCAGTTTGGACACCAGCGTGTCCCCCAGCATGGACACCAGCGAGGACCCAGACACAGATGAGGTTATGAAGGGCTTCGACTTCCTGTCCAGCCCCGACGACATGGACACTTCCCCAGAGTCCAGGAGCGCTGGAGACGGGACTGACTGGGGTGAGACAGGGGGGGCAGGGGGACGTACTGACTGGGGTGTGACAGGGGGGGCAGGGGGACGGGACAGACTGGGGTGAGACGGAGGGGGGGCAGGGGGACGGGACTGACTGGGGTGAGACAGGGGGGGCAGGGGGACGGGACTGACTGGGGTGAGACGGGGTGGGGGATGGAGGGGTGGGGAACTCTAGGAGAACTGGGGGTATAGTTTTAGGACATGGATATGGAAGCAAATCAGTGCCATAATGTTTTGAATTTTAAAAGGCATCGAATACTTAATATTGAAATTTAAACAACACTGAATTCTCATCTAAATATATTTCAATGTAAAATAAAATTCAGGTTGCTCAAATTCGAGCCTAAAAAATCAATCATTAAAAATGCCACCATAAAAAATTTGACCCGAAACATTTTGAGCTTAAAAATGGATGTTAAAAATCAGATTTTTTTAAGCTTTTCAGCTGGAAAATTTTCGGGTCGAATTTGATTGGGTCGAATTTTATAGACTCGATTTGTTTTGGCTCGAATTTTATAGACTCGATTTTTTGGTCTCAAATTTTATAGACTTGAAATTTTTGGAATACAATTTTATAGACTAGAATTTGTTTGAATCAAATATTTTCAGCAGAAACATTTTCGGGTCGAATTTGATAGGGTCGATTTTTTTATGGTCGAATTTTTAAAGATTGATTTTTTTTAGGCTTGCATTTGAGCAACCAGAATTTTATTTTACATTGAAATATATTCAGGGGCCTGAGGGGAGGGTGCGCTGCAGTTGTATAGGTCAGAAGTTGGTTAGATTGCATTGAGGCTCGATTGCTCTACCTGTCCTTGATATCCCGGATGTTATAAATCCGATTTTTTAAGCTTTTCAGCTGGAACATTTTCGGGTCGAATTTGATTGGATACATTTTTTTATGGTTGAATTGTTTAAGATCGAATTTGATAGGCTCGAATTTTTTCGGGTCGAATCTTATAGGCTTGATTTTTTTGGCCGATTTTTTTCAGCTGCAAAATGTTTGGGTCTAATTTGATCCCTCAAAGCGCTCCCTCCTCAGGCACCTCTAAACCGGAACTCTCTCCTCAGGCCACTGAAGCCGTAACTCTCTCCTCAGACATTTTTCTGTTCGAATTTGATAGGCAACATTTTTTGGGGTCTAATTTTTTCAGCTGGAAAATTTTCGGCTTGAATTTGATAGGGTTGAATTTGGTAAAAAATGTTAAGATCAAATTTTTTACGCTTGAATTTGAGCAACCTGAATTTAATTTTACATTGAAATATATTCAGATGAGAATTCAGTGTTGTTTAAATTTCAATATTAAGTATTCAATGCCTTTTAAAATTCAAAACATTATGGCACTGATTTGCTTCCATACATGGACTGCATGGTTGAGAAAGTGAACACTATTTATAGACATCATTAAGCCATTCATCACTCAAATATTTGTACCTTTTAAACTAAACGAAAAAATTATATCTTGAGGTAGTTTCATCTTGCCCAAGAACACAGTCTGTCTGGAGAAGATCCAACAGTTGAGCCAGTTTCCACCTACTGTAGCCGTCTGAGAAAAGCTTCTTTTGGTTCCCAGTCTTCACAGCACTGTTGTTCATCCTCCACGTGCCCCTCCATGCTCCACCATGAGTCATGACTCTTCAGTCTGTCTGGATTAACCTTCTTCCATTGTTGGTCCTCAGCCCTCCAAATCCTCCTGTGGCACGACCCTGTGTGTTCACCCCCGTGTTTGTGTTTGAGAATCAACTGATCCACCTGATTCTCTCTCGTGACTGTGTATGTTAAGGCAGAGTGTCTCACCAAGCCCGTTAGACATCCTTAATTGACCAGGACGCACAAGGATGTTTAAACGTGTTGACACCCCAGCCCTCGTTCTAGACACGTTAACGGGCGTTGGAAGCAGAGAGCCGGTTGCCATGGGCACGCCTTCAGTCTGTGACCTCTGACCCCTGTCCTCTGAGGGCAACTCAGGACTTGCTGCCATGGTGACAGCGTCTCTCACCCTTAAACAGCGATGCCCGTCTACCCTGCAGGGCCCACTGACCCTCTCTCCTCAAGGCCTTGTTTACCACCCTGGTCTCCAGGTGCTGTTAGGACCTGGAGGCTAGAGGCTGGAGGCTAGAGGCTGGCCCCAGAGGGAGGGAAAGCTGGACCCTCCAGGAGAGTGGCTGTGTGGGGCAGCTCTCGCCCCCTAGTGGGCCCCAGCAGGGCAGCAGCTGAACTGCTTCTCGGTCTGGTTTTGTGCCCCTGTGTAGAGAAGGACGAGCCAGGTCCCATGTCCGAGGCCTGGGACGTGGACCAGGGCCTGATTACCAAACTCAAGGAGCAGTACAGGAAGGAGCGCAAGGGGAAAAAGGGGGTGAAGAGTAAGTTCTCTCTGGCGTCCCTGCCTCCCTCCTCTCTCTCTAGAGTTTGACAAGATTCATATCAAAGAAAAAGAAAAGCTCTGATCAGAAAACAGGCATCTTCGCCATCTCTCCTCATCTTCTATTCAAGCCGCTACTTCTCCTGCCTTCCACTCGGCTTAGCTCTGTCCACAGCCGTGTGTGTGTGTGTGTGTGTGTGTGTGTACGTACGTGTGTGTGTGTGTACGTGCGTGTGTGTATGTGTGATGTTTGTACCCCTGGTGTCTTCCATCTCTGTTCTGTTTTGGCGCTGTACTTTCCTTGCATGTCCCCTGTCCTCTCCTGTCCTGTTAAAACAATCCATTTCATCCACTTGCTGAAGGCTAATTTATAGTCAGACACCACCATCTTTATAGTGTTCCCTAGTACCCAGAACCTGTTCATGTCATTTCATCATCACAGTTTTTATTATCTTTCAAAGTTACGGGTAGTTCTGCAGTTTCGAATCGATTCCAGTCAAATGTTCTCCCCTGGCTGTAGCAGCTACACAGCAGCTACACAGCAGCCCAACGCTGGTCTTCACCTGCTCACTCTCTCACCACTAGGGTTGCAAAATTCCGGGAATATTCAAAGTTGGAAACTTTCCACGGGAATTAACGGGAATTAATGGGAATAAACGGGAATTAACGGGAATTAACAGGAATAAACTGGAAATATAGGGGTAATTTAACTGTATTTACCTTGTCATAAGCAGACATGCATGCAAACATTTATAATACAACTTTTTTAAATGATTTTTGTGACATTTTGTGAGTAGTAGTTGCCCAACTCGCGCTTGTTGATGGACCCCGAAAGCCGAAGCTCATCTGTTTGGCAGGTTGGGCTGAGGAGGGCAGATCTTACAGATCCTGTGTACCTGGGTCAGGGTGATGAAACTAAGTGTCTCGTTTCACTATGGCTGCCGTTCCACAGACAGTTCCACTTCCTGGGAAAGAAAACTGCAGTGTTCATAGTAAACTACTATAAACCATAATCATGATGAAAATAAAAAAAATATATAGTTAAATTTAACTACTATTCAGAAACTTCTTTCAGGGTAAACTGTAAAACCAGATTAGTTTTAGATCCAAAATTCCAGAATTCTCAAAATTCCAGAATTGTCAAAATTCCGGAACCCTCGTCAAAATGCCGGAACCCTCGTCAAAATTCCGGAACTCTCGTAAAAATTCCGGAACTCTCGTAAAAATTCCGGAACTCTCGTAAAAATTCCGGAACCCTCGTCAAAATTCCGGAACCCTCGTCAAAATTCCGGAACTTTCGTCAAAATTCCGGAACTCTCGTAAAAATTCCGGAACTCTCGTCAAAATTCCGGAACTCTCGTCAAAATTCCGGAACTCTCGTCAAAATTCCGGAACCCTCGTCAAAATTCCGGAACCCTCGTCAAAATTCCGGAACTCTCGTAAAAATTCCGGAACTCTCGTCAAAATTCCAGAACTCTCGTCAAAATTCCGGAACCCTCGTCAAAATTCCGGAACCCTCGTCAAAATTCCGGAACTTTCGTCAAAATTCCGGAACTCTCGTAAAAATTCCGGAACTCTCGTCAAAATTCCGGAACTCTCGTCAAAATTCCGGAACTCTCGTCAAAATTCCGGAACCCTCGTCAAAATTCCGGAACTCTCGTAAAAATTCCGGAACTCTCGTCAAAATTCCGGAACTCTCGTCAAAATTCCGGAACCCTCGTCAAAATTCCGGAACTCTCGTCAAAATTCCGGAACCCTCGTCAAAATTCCGGAACCCTCGTCAAAATTCCGGAACCCTCGTCAAAATTCCGGAACTCTCGTCAAAATTCCGGAACTTTCGTCAAAATTCCGGAACTCTCGTCAAAATTCCGTAACCCTCGTCAAAATTCCGGAACTCTCGTCAAAATTCCGGAACCCTCGTCAAAATTCCGGAACTCTCGTCAAAATTCCGGAACTCTCGTCAAAATTCTAGAACTCGTCAAAATTCCGGAATTCTCGTCAAAATTCCAGAACTCTCGTCAAAATTCCAGAATTCTCGTCACAATTCCAGAATTCTCGTCAAAATTCCAGAATTCTCGTCAAAATTCCAGAATTCTCGTCAAAATTCCAGAATTCTCACAATTCCAGAATTCTCACAATTCCAGAATTCTTATGCCAAATCAAAATCCAAAGAGAGTGTCATCAGAGGAAGGATCTATATACAGTCCTGACAACACTCTTGGCACAAACACATCAGCTATGCTATTACTCTCTACCGTAAGTCCCAATAGAAGGTAACGATGACACCTCCGCCACAGTGCCTCCACAGCACATTACTAACTTGATCCTTAAAAGTCAAGATCAGATACGATTTTACACAATGTTTTACAGACTACCATAAACGTCGTCGGGTTACGACTGGTTGCGCAACTGAAAACAGACAATCCCGTCTCCGTCTCGCATTCCAGCAGATAAAACACGGTCACAACACACCCAGACACATTAACTTTCCTTTACAACTTGTTTTGGAATCAAGGCAACTGTCTCCAATAAAGGAAACGTGGAGAAACAACAAAGTTCCTCCATGTCTTCATCTCCTAGCCTCATCAAAGTGGTTCTGCCACCCGACGAAAGGACCTCTGATTGGGGAAGCGATTGATGTGAGACCTCATGGCTGGGTGGGACTCTGGTACGGAGATTCAGCTCTCCTGAACAAGGAGACCCCCCACAGCTCGGAGACATCTCCACGGAGGAGGATAAAGAAGAAGAGACTGCCACACAGAGACGTCTCAAAATAAACTCTCAGGAAACAGAGACCCAGTGCCTAACCCCCCCCCCTGTAGAGTTTGTAGAGAAGAAGACCTGCTGTGCATATTAATGATTCTGCTCACAGACAAGGTGGTACAGTGTTGGCAGTATTGGAAGTTCATATGCCACCACACAAGTTGCCACCAGCTTGATGTTTCACTCCAGATGTGACTGCGTTGCACAAACTGCTGTACCCTCAAGAACACCAATGCTGTAAAACGTCACACCCACATTTACAGTCCGTTAGACCAGACAGTGTGCCTACGTTGAGCCCGACTCTGCTTCGTCTAGCGTGTTGAAACACATCCTTCCTAGGGTTGCAAAATTCCGGGAATATTCAAAGTTGGAAACTTTCCACGGGAATTTACGGGAATTAACGGGAATTAACGGGAATAAACGGGAATAAACGGGAATTAACGGGAATAAACGGGAATAAACTGGAAATATAGGGGTAATTTAACTGTATTTACCTTGTCATAAGCAGACATGCATGCAAACATTTATAATACAACTTTTAAAAATGTAATTTTTGACTTTTTGGACATTTTGGTACCAAATAAACTTGGTATTAAAATGAACATGGCTTCAGATTACCAAGTAATCAATAGGCTAGGTAATGACAAACAGGGTTGGGAAAGTTCACTTTCTACATGAACTAGTTCAGTTCATAGTTCACAAATTTTAAAATGAACTAGTTCAGTTCATAGTTCATAATTCAAAATGTTTAACTAAGTTCACAGCTCCAAAAATGTATTTCAATATGTTGCAAGCTATAATTGAAATCTCTATCTGTTTGCAATACCGCTCTTGGCCTCTACGCAATTCGGCGCTCTCACACTTGCCAGGCATAGGGTTGAAACGTTCAGACGCAACACTGATGACAAAGACGTTCAAAAACAACAGAACGTTTTATGTTTACGTTTATGTTTCTGGCAGACAATGTTTCCAACCAGCTGCATTCAGGGTCCAGCTGAGCTAGGCGTGCATAGACTTGTTCTCAACTACATTTAAGTTCCCGTTATATGCTTTTGCAAAAAAACGTTGGCTGATTTTTGTTTTCAAAATTCCCAAAATTCCCGAGCCAAAATTCCCGTGGAAACTTTCCGGAAACTTTCCGGAAATTTACCGGAAACTTTCCGCCCCTTTGCAACCCTACTCACCACCTTCTGTCTCTTCATTTTCAGCAGATTCGATCATCTGAGCTTTTTTACGTTCTTTTTTCTGACTTGATCTACCTTGCTTTTCCTTTCACCTCTCCAGTGATCTTGTGCTACCTTGCTTGCTGGGTCCCTGCTGTGGATGGGGGGGGGGTTATGTGTCAGAGGGGGGTGTGTAGCAGGGACATCAACTCAGTACTGCTTAAGTGCTGTACTTAGCTGTGCCCCCCATCTACCTCACCAACAGACCTGGTGACACATCTGCCCCCTCGTGCATCCTACATCACACCTCCTCCTGTTTGTTTTCATTTCAGTTCAATGAGCCTCCGGACTCTCAGCCTCAAACTTTCCTCTTCTGTGTCTTCATTACCTTTTAACATCCAAATATATCCTTTCTTACCGCACACGGCTCTCGGTTAAGAATTTAGCTCGCTTTTTCTCTCCTCTCTGTCTCTCTCTCTCTCTGTCTCTCTCTCTCCTCTGTATGTCTCTCTCTCTCTCTCTCTCTCTGTTCTCTCTGTATGTCTCTCTCTCTGTTCTCTCTGTATGTCTCTCTCTCTGTATGTCTCTCTCTCCCTCTGTTCTCTCTGTATGTCTCTCTCTGTTCTCTCTGTATGTCTCTCTCACTCTCTCTCTCCTCTCTGTATGTCTCTCTCTCTGTTCTCTCTGTATGTCCCTCTCACTCTCTCTCTCCTCTTCCTCCACCTCTGTGTTTGTTGATCTTGTTTTCCCTGCTGTTGGAGCAGCAGAACAGTAACCCTCGCCCTAACCCTAACAGGGCCCAACCGCTCCAAGCTGCAGGACATGCTGGCCAACCTGCGAGACACGGAGGACTCGTCCCCCATGCAGCCCTCCACCTCACCCCCCCGCCCGGCCCAGCGCACCCAGGGCCACCGAGCAGGAAGCCAACCGCACGGACGAAGGTACCCCCGCATCACCCTCACTCCCCCCCCAGGAGGGGCTCACACACACACACACACACATCCCAGATGGACACCTGCATAATTACAACTCTGTCAACTCTGCTTTAAAGCCAATCGTTCCTCTGGAAACCCACTATGAAACTTCCACACGCACTTACACACTTGTTTGTCTGTTCCCCAGTGGAGGCGCTGACGTTCCCCCCGTCTTCGGGCAAGTCCTTCATCATGGGGACGGACGAGGCCCTGGAGAGTGAGCTGGGGCTGGGGGAGCTGGCTGGCCTCACCGTGGCCAACGAGGCCGACAGCCTCACCTACGATGTGAGTACCTGACGCTGGAAACCCTGTCACCACGACGACGCTCCTCTCTCCCTCCCGACGCTCCTCTCTCCCTCCTGACGCTCCTCTCTCCTTCATGACGCTCCTCTCTCCCTCCTGACGCTCCTCTCTCCCTCATGACGCTCCTCCCTCCCTCCTGACGCTCCTCCCTCCCTCCTGACGCTCCTCTCTCCCTCCTGACGCTCCTCTCTCCCTCCTGACGCTCCTCTCTCCCTCATGACGCTCCTCTCTCCCTCATGACGCTCCTCTCTCCCTCCTGACGCTCCTCTCTCCCTCATGACGCTCCTCTCTCCCTCATGACGCTCCTCTCTCCCTCATGACGCTCCTCTCTCCCTCCTGACACTCCTCTCTCCCTCATGACGCTCCTCTCTCCTTCATGACGCTCCTCTCTCCCTCCTGACGCTCCTCTCTCCCTCATGACGCTCCTCTCTCCCTCCTGACGCTCCTCTCTCCCTCATGACGCTCCTCTCTACCTCCATGACGCTCCTCTCTCCCTCCTGACGCTCCTCTCTCCCTCATGACGCTCCTCCTACATGCCTCGTGTGTCTCGTCAGATCGGCAACAACGCGGACGCCCTGAGGAAGACGTGGAACCCCAGGTTCACGCTGCGTAGCCACTTTGACGGGGTCCGAGGCCTGGCCTTTCACCCCCGCGAGCCTCTGCTGGTGACGGCCTCTGAGGACCACACCCTGAAGCTGTGGAACCTGCAGAAGACCGCTCCCGCCAAGAAGTAAGAGCCCCGTCCTGATAGGCTGCCAGGAGGGCACCAGCACACTGACTGGGGCTTCTGATAGGCTGCCAGGAGGGCACCAGCACACTGACTGGGGCTTCTGATAGGCTGCCAGGAGGGCACCAGCACACTGACTGGGGCTTCTGATAGGCTGCCAGGAGGGCACCTTAATGACGTACAAGTAATGGACTCGGATTTGTTTGTGTCAGAGAGGGCTCACATACGGCTGTACAACTGCACCTCAACCATCCTGAACCTTAAAGGAAGGAGCATGTTGAAGTATGTCAGCTGAGATGTGTCCAGAGAGGGTTTGGGACAAGCCTGACTGATTCTCTCTCTCTTTCTGTGTCTCTCTCTCTCAACAGGAGCACGTCTTTAGACGTGGAGCCCATCTACACATTCAGAGCTCACAGGTCAAATACTTCACTTTTTAAATCCGTTTTTAAAGCGCTCAGTTCTGAAAGTGTGTTGTGAGTGACGTCCTGTGTGTTGTGAGTGACGTGACGTCTTGTGAGTGACATCTTGTGAGTGACGTCCTGTGTGCTTGCTGCAGGGGGGCGGTGCTGTGCGTGGTGATGAGCAGCTCAGGGGAGCAGTGCTTCAGTGGAGGGGTGGATGGAACCATCCAGAGCTGGAACACCCCCAACCCCAACATCGACCCCTACGACTCCTACGGTAACCACAACTTCCAGTCCTCCCTCCCTCCAGCCCTCCCTCCAGCCCTCCCCCCAGCCCTCCCTCCAGCCCTCCCCCCAGCCCTCCCTCCAGCCCTCCCCCCAGCCCTCCCCCCAGCCCTCCCTCCAGCCCCCGAGAAACATGGCAGTCAGCGAGTTAGAGATTGGTTCATTATCCAACCCCAGGCATAAGAAGTAACATGGTCTCTTTATCTCCTCTCTCTCTCTCTCTCTCTCTGTGTCTCTCTCTCTGTGTCTCTCTCTCTCTGTGTCTCTCTCTTTCTCTCTTTCTCTCTGTCTCTCTGTCTCTCTCTCTCTGTCTCTGTCTCTATCTCTCTCTCTCTGTCTCTCTCTCTCTCTCTCTCTGTGTAACAGAGCCGTCGGTGCTGCGGGGGGCGCTGTGTGGTCACACTGACTCTGTGTGGGGTCTGGTGTACAGCGCTGCTCACCAGCGCCTGCTGTCCTGCTCTGGGGACGGCTCCCTCAAGCTGTGGGACGCCAGCGGCACGGGGCCCGCCCTCACCACCTTCAACCACAGCAGAGGTGAGCTGAGCGTCTGTCTGTGGAAGCTGGTGTGAAGCTTGTGGTGCCACCTACAGGTGGAAAGGAGGGACTGCAGCAGGCTTGTCTCTGAGAGGCTGTGTGATTGAGGTGCTTTTTTGTTTCTTTCTCCTCTATCTCTCCAGAGCTGGGTATTCCCTCCTCGGTGGACCTGGTGAGCACTGACTCCGCCCACATGGTCACCTCCTTCACCAGCGGGCAGGTGGGGCTGTTCAACATGGAGACCCAGCAGCTGGTCCTGAAGCTGGAGTCCACCCTGGAGCCAGGTACCACACACACACTCACACTCGTATACAACACACACACACAGCTGTAAAACTATAGGGAATACTCTTGGAACTGAATGTTTATTCATGTTCCCTGTTCCCATGGATCAGTCGGATGTAGACTTTCTCCCAAATCATAAAAAGCTTCAGCTAAATAAGCCCCTCTGTACAAGACTGCTCCTGTGTGTTTGGATGGACTGGTACTGTTGAGGCAGGGCAGGTTGGGATGGAGGTAAGTGTGTCCTCTCTGTCTCCAGGTACGCCCTGCCAGATCAACAAGGTGCTGAGCCACCCCACCCTCCCCATCACCATCACCGCCCAGGAGGACCGACACATCAAGTTCTTCGACAACAACACAGGTACAGGAGACAGCAGAGATACACCACCAGGCCCTGTCTCTGTAGAGATACACCACCAGGCCCTGTCTCTGTAGAGATACCGTCTCTGTAGAGAGATACCGTCTGAGGTGAACAGCTCGTTCATTGTCATGTTTGTGTTTGACTCCAGGGAAGCTGACTCACTCCATGGTGGCTCACCTGGACGCCGTCACCAGCCTCGCCGTCGACCCCAACGGCCTGTACCTGATGTCTGGCAGTGAGTGCTACTGTTACACACTTACACGTAGCTCACACTGGAAGAGACATCTCTGGACGATTGTCTTTGTGAAGCTGCTTGATCACTTCTGATCCTTGATCTGTGTTGTCTGTCGCTTTGGGTGAAGGGCTTTGCTGAATGAGAAGAATGTCAATGTAACGTGCTTCTATTTTCAGTTCAATAGCACCTGAAACACCTGTCTTTCCTTCTGTTTTAACCCTCTCTCTGTTCTTCCTCTCCTCCCCCCTCTCCTCCCCCCTCCCTCCCCTCTCCTCCCTCCCCCAGGTCATGACTGCTCCATACGTCTGTGGAACCTGGAGACCAAGACCTGCATTCAGGAGTTCACCGCCCACAGGAAGAAGTTTGAGGAGTCTATCCACGACGTGGCGTTCCACCCGACCAGGTGTTACATCGCCAGCGCCGGAGCCGACGCCCTCGCCAAGGTGTTCGTATGACGAGGAGCTTCCTCCTCAAGCCCCGCCCTCAGCCTAACACAGGGACCAATAGAGACAGAGGAGGGGCGGGACGTTCGGGCGTGGGGCCTATCCCCGCCACGTCCTGATTGAACTGGCATACCGTGTAGCCAATCGCCTCAGACGAGCCCTGCCTCAGTGAGGGGGGGCCAGGCTGTCTGGGAGGCCGAGGAGAAGGAGAGCCGCTCTAAACTCCCTGCTGCCATGCTACAATCCAGGCAGGCCTGGGTGTGACCACAGACCTCCCCCCTGCCTCCACAGACCTCCCCCCCTGCCTCCACAGACCTCTCCCCCTGCCTCCACTGCTCTCCCCTCCTGGGTCAAGCTCATCATCCCCTCCTGCCTCCACCTCCACTGCCCCCTGCCTCATCCCCCACTGCCTCTTTTCCCTCACCCCTCCAGCTCCACAGCCCCCCCTGCCTCACACCTCCTGCCTCCAGCTCCACAGCCCCCTGCCTCACACCTCCTGCCTCCAGCTCCACAGCCCCCTGCCTCACACCTCCTGCCTCCAGCTCCACAGCCCCCCTGCCTCACACCTCCTGCCTCCAGCTCCACAGCCCCCCTTGCCTCACACCTCCTGCCTCCAGCTCCACAGCCCCCCTGCCTCACCTCCTGCCTCCAGCTCCACGGAGCCCCTGCCTCACACCCCTTCTGCCTCCCCCTCCTGACCCCCTACCTGGCGCGGGGCTTTCTGTCAGACTAACGAAGGCTGACCTCTGCCCTCTCCTCCAGGTCAGGGTGAGGGTTGTGTGTACGTGGAAATGTGGGGTACTAAAAGCTTGCTGCCTCACGCTGTTCTCCGTCTCCACAGAAACTGCCCCGTCCGCCTGCCCTTGCTTTCCTTTTTAAACTCTTGTCAACAAATGTGCCTTTGCTTTAGAAAGGTCTTGAAATGTTATTTTACCAGGCATCGTTTTCAGGGGTGGTTGGGTGGACAGAAAATTGGAGAGGGAAATATTGTCACAATGGTGTCCATTTTAACGAAATATTGGATGTAAAATTACAAATACTTATAATGAACAAAATATATATTCAGTCTTAAAACCTAATTGTGCTGCGTGAGTTTGAATCTGGATAGTGTGGTTGGGGAAAGCTTGACTCTGGATAGTGTGGTTGGGGAAAGCTTGACTCTGGATAGTGTGGTTGGGGAAAGCCTGACTCTGGATAGTGTGGTTGGGGAAAGCTTGACTCTGGATAGTGTGGTTGGGGAAAGCTTGACTCTGGATAGTGTGGTTGGGGAAAGCCTGACTCTGGATAGTGTGGTTGGGGAAAGCCTGACTCTGGATAGTGTGGTTGGGGAAAGCTTGACTCTGGATAGTGTGGTTGGGGAAAGCTTGACTCTGGATAGTGTGGTTGGGGAAAGCTCTGCAAGGCTGGAAGACGAAACAGAGCCATTGCGTATGTTGCCTGTTTGTTAGAGAGAGAATTGTACACTTACTAAAATGACAAACCCATGTCACCAAATAAACCATTGTGTTCCATGATTGTGTGTATGTGGGAAGAGTTGGGCAGTTTGGGTTTGAGTTGAGAGGAGTGGGCTGGGCAGGTATGTGGACTTTGTTCTTTATCGTTTTAGACCTCAAGTGTATGTTTGCACAGAACTAAAGAGGTATTTGAAATAATATTAGATTATATTAAAAGCGAAGAGAGGAGAGCCCAGAGAGTTTTAAGATCAGTATTTCTCTTAAAGGAGGGACCCATCAATCAAGGAATCCATGTACATCTTCAAAAGAGCCATTTTCTCAGTCACTGGTTTGTATATGAAAATATGTTCAAATAAAACTGCTGTAAAGTATTGCCTGTGTCCTATGTCATTTTTATCTACCTTTATTATATAAAAACAGAAGCCTATAGACTGATATTTGTGTAAAAAAATTAAGGAGTGACAGTAAAAAGTTGTGGCCGGCCGTGTAACGCTTTCATACATCAATAAGAAAGACACGCAGCACATTCGCCAGGAATCCTTTTTGACGCCGACTATTTCGAACATCTCATGCATGTGACGAGGGGGGGGGGTTGGCGGGGGGTGGCAACGAAGCAAATGACATGCTGTTGTGTAAATAAGATAAAGAACATAAGGCCATTTAGTTTGCCTAATAAAAGAGCAAGCTATAGACCTGTTTTATAGGAAAGGTAACCTTTAATTACCTTTTTGGTGATTTGGCACTATATAAGAAGACAATTTTTAAATGTTTTTTGTGTTTGGAAGAAATTACCAAAGGGGCTCAGCATGTGTATTTTGGAAGAAATTACCAAAGGGGTCAGCATTTGTGTTTTGTGGGATTTTCATTTAATTTTATAAAGAATACTTGAATTGGTGGGGGGCGTTGTTATCACAATGTTATTATATTGTTGATACACTGTTACACAGTTGTAAGACTTATTACATGTTTATTACACGTTTATTACATGTTTAGTCTACCCATGTTATTACATTGCTATTACACTGCTATTACACTGCTATGTTGTTATTGTTGTTATTACTTTGTTATTACAAAGGGGTTAACAAGTGTGTTTTGGAAGAAATTACCAAAGGGGGTCAGCATGTGTGTTTTGGAAGAAATTACCAAAGGGGGTCAGCATGTGTGTTTTGGAAGAAATGAGTGTTGTCCACTTTCTATCAAAAGTAATTGGTTGCTAGACAACACCTGAAACATACCGTGAGAAGACTTGAGAGCTAGCTACAATTAACCAACGATTTATTTTCATTTACTAAATGAAAAGAGCTAAAAATGCTATATAATAAATAACTTACTAACCTCGACCGTTTGGTCATGCCTGGAAATATCAAACCTCGGCGTTGCCGTATTAATCTCGCTGACGATCGGTCGATATGTTCAGGCCTCAGTTTGATATTTCCTGGCATGACCTCACTCTCGGTTAGTAGCCTTAGTAGTTAATATGTCTGATAGTATTCCTTGCTGAAAGCAGGCATACTAAATGAAAAACACTCAGTGCAAAGAATTTTCGTAATTATTTTATTAAAAATTGCATTAAAATATTGATCAAATGGTTTATTTAAAAATTACAAGCAAAAACGGCTTTTTTAATATGCATATGTACAAACAAAACAAACATTACAGGGAGAATATCATAAATACTCTTTCAACAAGACCAAATATCTGCCACGGGAACATGTGACCACACTGTAGGTTAACGGAGAGTGACTGGTATCATGTGACCACACTGTAGGTTAACTGAGAGTGACTGGTATCATGTGACCACACTGTAGGTTAACTGAGAGTGACTGGTATCATGTGACCACACTGTAGGTTAACAGAGAGTGACTGGTATCATGTGACCACACTGTAGGTTAACAGAGAGTGACTGGTATCATGTGACCACACTGTAGGTTAACGGAGAGTGACTGGTATCATGTGACCACACTGTAGGTTAACAGAGAGTGGCTGGTATCATGTGACTGGTATCATGTGGGCATCATTGCAGACTCACCCTTTTCTGTGACGTCCACCTAAACATTGAAACTAACATGCTCCCTAATAACTCCAATCATAACTTCAAATTTGTGCCAAAATGTGGTTGATTAGATTGTTATGGCTTATACACACACACACAAACGGCTTCCTGTTATCATGCATAGCTGATTGAATACTGTAAGTTCCCCCTGACCGGAAGATGACCACATGAGAGCTGAATCTGAGTACCTCATCCCTGGACGCCCACACGCTGTCTGGTCCCATTCAGAAAACACAACCTCTGGACAGAGAGCTGTATGAAGTCGTACATCAAAACTCCCTCTTAAAAAAACACCATATTCTGTTTATTATGCTACGTTAAACCAGAAGAAGAAATTAGAGCCCGACCGATATATCGGCGGGCCAATATTATTGGCCGATATTAGGCAACTATCGGTATCGGCATTTATAATGGATGATAAATGATTTCTTTTTTATTATTTGTGTTTTTGTTCAAAGGACTTTAAGTTTTATATCTTAAGTTTGTATTTTTACACGTTTTATTTATCAGAACTTTAATATATTTTGATGTTCCTCCGTTCTGTTGTGACAATAAAACAAGTTTATTTTTAAACTGTATTATCATCTTATTTTAGTGAGGAAATAATCAGAAGGTTGCCGGTTCGATTCCAGGCCGTGTAAAATGACGTTGTGTCCTTGGGCAAGGCACTTCACCCTACTTGCCTCGGGGAATGTTCCTGTACTTACTGTAAGTCGCTCTGGATAAGAACGTCTGCTAAAAATGACTAAATGTAAACTATAAATAACTAATGTTAGTGAAATCATTTTGTTTTGTTACCCGTTTCTGAATTTTTATCGGTATCGGCCTTAAAAATCCTTTATCGGTCAGGCTCTAGAAGACTAGGCATGCTTCCTGTCTATGTTTCTCTGCAAGCACCATGTCCCAATGGGGTAGTTGACTGTTGTTCATGTTACATGATTAAAAAGACAAACGCCATTTCCTCCTCATGACACTGACTGCTCTGAAGACACAGGAGCCAGAGAGAGTCAAGGTCAAGGTGGTCATGTGACCCACAACATCCACCCTTCACTGTGAGCTTTATAATCACTGTCGAACAATGACTTCCAACGATCTGTTGTCGTATGTATTTCATCAGAGAACTGATCCAGGTTGTCGGATCCATTCGGACACGAACATAGTAAGCTATGGCAACACATAGCTATGGCAACACATTGGTGGTTACATCCACCCCTTCACAAGAGAATATTGTTCTAATCCTAGTTTGGATAAATGTGTATGTCAACAAGCATGCTGTTTTCAGAGCTGGATCTACACAGCCATGTTGAAAAGCCTCCCGCCCTGCCCAGGTGAGGTGACAGTGCAGGCCTCTCTAAACACCCTCGCCCTCCCTCACGCCCTCCCCAGCCCCCTCGTCCAGCTCCCTCTCCCCTCCCCCAGGTCAGTCCTCTCTGCTCAGTTCCGGGGCTGGGAGTTGAACTCCTGGCAGATGTTGTGGATGATCTTGGGCACGAACTTGTAGAGGCTGTCGAACTCGTCCACGAAGAAGGAGTGCTCCTTGTCTGGGTCCGTGGCGATGTACTCCAGCTCGTCCTGAGCCGCCCAGGCGATGCCGATGGAGTACGCGATGACACCTGGGTCAGGGGAGAGAGCAGGCGTCACACACAGGCCTCACGTGCGCCTGGCAACACCACGTTCAAACACACACACACACACTCAGGAAGTTGACCCGACACAGGCGTGAGGAAGTCAGAGGGAGGCTGTTGTGTACCCAGAGTGTTTACCTACGGTGTGACACAACAGGACCTCAACGAGACCTCTTTCAACCAGCCCCTGACCTCTCACCCTAACCCTGAACTCTCACCTTGGCGTTGGACAGCCAGTGCTGGAACTCTGACGTCATCGTAGGAGCGGCCATCAGTAATGACGATCATGATCTTGCGCTTGTTGGGTTTGGACTTGCTGAAGAGCTGATCAGCTGCGTAGGTGATGGCAGCGCCAGTGCTGGTTCCTCCGCTCCAGTAGTTGATGCGCTTGATGGCGTTCAGCAGGTCGGCCTTGTGGTTGTGCTGACCGAAAGCGAATTCCAGCCTCTGCTCATAGGTGTACTGCACGGCACCTACCCGCGTGTCCGTGTCGGAGATCTCAAACTCCCGTGTGACGTTGGCCACGAACTGTAGAACCGTGCGGAAGTTTCCGGTGCCCACGCTGCTGGAGCCGTCGATGACGAAGGCGATGTCGGCGGCGTTGAGGCAGGTCTTACTGCACATCAGCCGGTCTGTGGCACACACGCGCTTCACGAGGGGCTGAACCGCCTTCTGCAGGGCGAACCAGCTGGACACGGGCAAGGAGTAGAAGCCGTTGGTCCGACACACAGCCTGGGGAATGCGATGACGCAAAATAACATTTAAAGACTTAACGTTTATTTTAACTACAACATATTGTAAAGTGGTGTGTGACAGAAAAGCGTATGTCAGACTTGAAACACTCGCGAGTCGACAGTGATCGTCATCGTCCGTTACCTACCTTGTCCACAAAGTTAGCCTCCACCACGTTCTGTTTCTCGTTCTCATCAGGACCCTCAATAGTGACGAAGAAAATGTTGATGCCAGACTCTCTGGCCTGACGGGAAGCCTCCTCCACCTTGTCAGTGGGCCAACCATCCACCAGGACCACGGCCACATTGGGGGCTCCGCCACGGTTACCGTTAGCATCGCTGTAGTAGTGCTTGTTGATGTAGGAAAGGGCCTTCCCTAGAGATGCACAAGGGGGCAGCAGAGAGACGTGTTTACACCACACACAGGCAGCAAAGACACCATATCCCTAAGCTCTGGGTATGTGTCTGTAATGGGTATGTAACAACAGACTTGGTCTTGCAAGCTCCGTCAGAGGTATCTGGCACTACCGTCCCGCACTGGGTTTCGAACTTACCACCTTTGACTTCCCAAGCGCCACCATAACCAACTACGCCAAAGAAAAGGTAGCTATTCGTTGACGCGGGTGGCCCATTACATACCTGAGGAGTAAGTTTCACCGATACACATCGGCTACATGTCTATCGTGCCAGTTCCCTGTCAAGCGTGTATTAAATGGTGCTTTAGACTGTATGTCCGTTTGTTAAGGGAGTATCATTTAACTTGTCATAACAATGTTGCCGGTTCAAGGCAAAGGCTTTGGGCGAAAACAGGAGGTTCTTTAGTGCTCTGAACCAGCTGGGAGGCCTTGTTGATTGAGGGAAGTTCAGGGTAAACACACCAAACACTATTTGTATCAGGATGCAAAATCTAGCATGTCACGGAGTTACGACTGCATGCTGACGCACTAACAAAAACAGAAGACCAGTACTTATAGTATGAGGCTGACCTCCTGTGCTGGTAAAACCAAATATTCTGGTCAGACCGGAGAAAAAAACAATTTCTCAGTGGAGCAGGACTGTAATTTAGGTAACACTGTCTATGCTCAAATTTAGATTTAATTCTAGCCTCTTACGTGAAAATATGGGTAAATGGCAACTGAACCAAGCGATAATTGTGCCCTTCTGGCTGACACTGAAGTGTGTGGCAGCCCCTGTCTTAACGCTGGAGTGTGTGGCAGCGCCTGTCCTGGTAGAGCCCCAGGTCACTCACCCACGTTGGAGAGACCTCCTTTCTGGACGATCTTCTCGATGGCAGACTTCACATCTCTGGAGTTGGAATATGTCTTCAGACTCATCTCAGTCACTGGCTCGTCCCTTCAGAAGAACAGAAACACACAGATACAGATCTCTCCTCCTCATCAGCACCAGAAGATCTGTCGTCCCCACACACACACACACACACATACACACACACACACAAAGCTGTCCCACCCACATCGGAAATCAAACCTACGCCCCTTGTTAGCGTGTAAGTCTGTTGTCGTGGGAACGCTGGACGAGGGTCCTTACCCAAACTGAATGATGCCCATCATGGGTCCAGCTATGCCCACGTTCAACACCTGCGACACCTCGGCAAGGAAGTCCTTCTGGATCTTGAAGCGACGCTTCCCTATGCTCCAGCTACCGTCCATCAGGAAGGCGATGTCCACTTTACAATCTGCACACACCACAAGGCAGTGAGACCTGGGTCAGACACAGTCAGAGGCCAGGGTCGTGTGTGAGGGAGGAGGAGGAGGGGGGAGGAGGAGGGGGAGGAGGAGGAGGGGGGAGGAGGAGGAGGGGGAGGGGAGAGGAGGGACGTACTTGGGTCTCCCTGAGGTGCTGGTTCTGGGGCTCTGGGGATGGGGTCCTGCTCTCTGACGCTGAACCCTGGAAGACACACAGAGACACGTGGCTACAGGGCTTTTTCTAGGGCTGAAACACCCAAACCAAGCCCAGGGCAGAGTGGCTGTCCCAGCCCAGGGCAGGTGGCTGTCCCACCCAGGGCAGAGTGGCTGTCCCAACCCAGGGCAGAGTGGCTGTCCCAACCCAGGGCAGAGTGGCTGTCCCAACCCAGGGCAGGGTGGCTGTCCCACCCAGCAGGGTGTGCCCAGGGTTTCCCAGACCCTGTAGTGGACGGAGACGACGCCTAACAGGAATGGATTAGTTCCTGGACCAGTCCAGAGAAATGCAACGAAAGGCTGAGCAGTGGAAACTCTGATGTTTTCTAAAACCGGGAAAAAATGGTCTCCTCACACGACGTCTGTTTACACTGTGTTTCTCCATAGAGGTCCTCTCTGACTTTGGAATCTCTGATTTTTGTCAATATGGTGGTCTCAACAACACGACAAGCCTCGCAGTGCAAGAGCTGATTGGTGATGAATGAAACTGTCCATGGCTGTGTGCTGTGGTCCAATCAGACGCTGCGAGGCGGAACAGAAGCGTCTTTCTTACCTGCTGTGTCGTACGGGGCGACTTCTGGCTTCCAGGCGTCTACAGGCTCCACTGTGTAGCAGAGCATACGCAACAAGCTGAGCATTATCACAGTACCCCCACTAAGCAACAGGCGGAGCACTCACCATCAACATGCACAGTGATACTTGAGCATTGGGACAATTCAGCCTATGCTGCGTTGAGCTCAAGCTAATTGGAAAGGCATGGCAAAGGTATTCTGAACGGAATGGCAATGTGTGGGCGAAACCGAAGCGGCACATTTTTCACATCAGTAGGATCCTCTCGACCGAAGGCCAGATGAAGCCTGGCAGCTTGTTAGACGACACGAAGGTACAGTCCGTGTTTGATCGACAGACTGCTGGTACCCACCTCTGGTTAGGGTTGTCTCTGGAGCCACTTTCCCACGGCTACTGTCTGGGTCTGTGGACCAGGGGAGACACACACCACAGCAGTCATGGCTCCGCACACATCAGACATTTACAACACCTGAGATACACTTTAAAACAATGTTCCCTTAAGTCAAATCAAAGGTTTATAATTATTTATGCTTGTTTATGTGTTTTCTTTTTGTGTTTTTTCTGTGGCTTGACCAGTTGGACTCCCAAAACCATTTCTCTTCATTTTTACAATTCGCCGGCTCAACCATGCCACCAAAAGCCTGAGGGAACCAAGGTCTATAATTCCCAGATGTTGGCCTAGTGGAAGTCATTTATGGTCTTGTCATTTTTCCATGCAGTGGATTTATCTTTAGTTAGTGATTTTAGGCTTGTATTTTGGTGTGTTCTTTCTTGGTGCTGAACATAAATAAACTTGGAAAGAGCAAACGAAAGCCACTTACTGTATTGTCCAAAGTTATAAAACCATCTGTCATACTCTGAGGTATCAGGCTTGGCATCACGAGCTAGAGAAGGACGTGGTAAGATCTGTTAGTGTTCTCACAGTGGGCATCCTGTGAAGATGCACACATTTACATGGCTGGGATAGGTTAGGGGAACGGCTGACTCCATTTCCAACCATCCCTAAACCATTTTAGAGAACGTCCTTTAACGGACCATTTCCTTCATCGTAGCTGTGTCTGTCTGGTTCTCTCTCGCCCCACAGTAAACCTGCCCATACGTACAGCACCAGACCAGGGCCATACATCAGAGGAAGCTCTGTCATATGGCCGGCACATGGCATGTATCAACACATTTTCAGAGATATTGGCACGGTTTATACTGACTATGGGGCAAAATTGAACACATACTTGAACAGGAGATACCTGTATATATCAGTCATACAAGCCATAGTATGATGTA
The DNA here is from genome assembly GCA_903064625.1 of Mallotus villosus. NCBI lineage: Eukaryota > Metazoa > Chordata > Actinopteri > Osmeriformes > Salangidae > Mallotus > Mallotus villosus. The sequence continues at coordinate 133,387 of CAEFZP010003026.1, forward strand.
CATGCATAGCTGGTAAAAACAGATGTAGGTATGAGGTCCAGCCGAGCGGGAGGCGGCACAGCAGCTGATCCAGGTGACCGGGGCCAGACCTACCTGGCTCAGACGTGTCACCTTCTGTCCAGCTGTAGCCCGAGTCAGGTGAACCAGGACTAGAGTCTGAGTGTGAGCTGGAGAAGACTGTGGCGTCCGCTACTACAGAGAGAACATTCGAATGGAGGGTCGTTATGTTTGAGAAAGTATGATTTGATTATGATTGTTTTTGTTTTTAAAATCAAGGTTTAGATGTCGGTTTATGAGGTTGGGTTAAGAGATTTAGGGTTTGTTGTGTTGTGTTTTTCTCGTCGTTTTCGACGGTTGCGTTTGATACCTGTTGGCCGCCTCGGCCCTGGGTACCAGTCGGGACGAGCGAAGGAAGTCGGAGGCCAGTCTCTCCTAGCGAAAGCTGCGAGTGGGAAGATGACACAGGTGTGGTCATGGATCAGGCACTGGTACCACTGGAAGGTCTGGATAGGTACATCAGTCAAACCCCATTTGAAGGGTGCTTTGTTGCTTCGGAGCACCGACCAAAACACCTTAAAGATGTGTTATGTTAATTTGATTATTATTTCTCAGGTTCTATGGTAAATGTATTTAATACAGCACAACGCTGAAGCAATAAATACTATTTAAGATGTTCTTATAATTGGGAAGGTATATTTCTTCTTTAGTCTAAGCATTATTTTCTATTTTAGGGGTTTGATAGCTTTACAGTGTACTTATTTACAGGTTGTGAATGTGTGGACCGAGGCTCTCCTCTGTACGTCTGTTTCTACCTGCAGGGGGAAGAAACTAACGTACAGTGAAAGCACAGGGTCACAGAAAAATGTGTTTCTAGTTCCCCAGTGATACTTAATCCCGATGCTGTTGGCTTAGTTTCTCCTCACAGTTTCAAAGGCATACTTTCCCCTCACGTGCTCAAGCGGACGAATAACAAGTTACTACCAACACAGAAACAGCCAACAGAGAATCTGTGTTCCCACCAATGCGAGAACCGTGATAAACTGACAGTCAAAAACAACCCAGAAAGCCACGACAGCCGTGAGAGAGTCTGTCCAGAGGACCACAACATCGTTCCACGTTCCCCTCGTCAGCTGAGGAACATCCAGACACACAGGCGGCTTACAACAACTGCCAGCCTGGTCTCTGGGTTCCCATCAGCAGCAGGAGTGAGCGGGAGCAGGGGCCTGTCGGTTGGGAGAGGCTGGGAGGGAACAGCTAGCATGGCTCTGGAGCGTGGGAGTATTGTTATAGTGACAGTGTCAAATTCAGGACAGTTTATATTGTAAATGCACAGAGATTAGGACAGCTCATAACCAGACAAAGCCCTAACCCTATTCCCCAGACAATTGAATGAAGATGGTGCTTAAACGGGATTTAGATAAACTCTCAGATCTCATGTTCAGCCTTGGTGTATCAAAGTCAAGGTTCAAAAGGGGATTTAAGGATATCTTCACGTGTGATACTCTGTTTTTAGGATATTCTGTTTCCCTCTCCACTCTCCTCCCCTTTCACTGTGTGAATTATAAAAATAAAAGTTTTGAAAGGTTGAAAAAATATTTTCGAAAAATGGTTTCAAAACAAGTTTCTAAAGGTCTTACACATATTTTCGAGAAAAGTTTTTAAAAGTTGAAAAAATATTTTCGAAAAAGGTTTTTGAAAGGTAGAATTTGTTTTTCGAAAAAAGGTTGAAAAAATAGGTTTGCATCCTTGATGAGTACTTGACTCTACTAAACTCCACTGTTCTCTATTGTACTCTACTCAGTTTTAATCTACTCAGTTTTTAGGATACTCTGTTTCCCTCTCCACTCTCCTCCCCTTTCACTGTGTGAATTATAAAAATAAAAGTTTTGAAAGGTTGAAAATATATTTTCGAAAAATGGTTTCAAAACAAGTTTCTAAAGGTCTTACACATATTTTCGGGAAAAGTTTTTAAAAGTTGAAAAAATATTTCCGAAAAAAGTTTTTTAAAAGGTAGAATTTGTTTTTCGAAAAAAGGTTGAAAAAATAGGTTTGCATCCTTTATGAGTACTTCACTCTACTAAACTTCACTGTTCTCTATTGTACTCTACTCAGTTTTAATCTACTCTGTTTTAAGGATACTCTGTTTCCCTCTCCACTCTCCTCCCCTTTCACTGTGTGAATTATAAAAATAAAAGTTTTGAAAGGTTGAAAATATATTTTCGAAAAATGGTTTCCAAACAAGTTTCTAAAGGTCTTACACATATTTTCGAGAAAAGTTTTTAAAAGTTGAAAAAATATTTCCGAAAAAAGTTTTTTAAAAGGTAGAATTTGTTTTTCGAAAAAAGGTTGAAAAAATAGGTTTGCATCCTTGATGAGTACTTCACTCTACTAAACTCCACTGTTCTCTATTGTACTCTACTCAGTTTTAATCTACTCAGTTTTTAGGATACTCTGTTTCCCTCTCCACTCTCCTCCCCTTTCACTGTGTGAATTATAAAAATAAAAGTTTTGAAAGGTTGAAAATATATTTTCGAAAAATTGTTTCACAAGTTTCTATAGGTCTTACACATATTTTCGAGAAAAGTTTTTAAAAGTTGAAAAAATATTTTCGAAAAAAGTTTTTGAAAGGTAGAATTTGTTTTTCGAAAAAAGGTTGAAAAAATAGGTTTGCATCCTTGATGAGTACTTGACTCTACTAAACTCCACTGTTCTCTATTGTACTCTACTCAGTTTTAATCTACTCAGTTTTTAGGATACTCTGTTTCCCTCTCCACTCTCCTCCCCTTTCACTGTGTGAATTATAAAAATAAAAGTTTTGAAAGGTTGAAAATATATTTTCGAAAAATGGTTTCAAAACAAGTTTCTAAAGGTCTTACAAATATTTTCAAAAGAAGTTTCAAAACAAAAGTTTCTAAAGGTTTTACAAATATTTTCTACAAAAAAAGTTTCTACAGGTTTTAAAAATATCTTCTACAAAAAAGGTTTCTACAGGGTTTTTTGTTTTTTTTAACAAAAGTTTCTAAAGGTTTAAAATATAATTACATATATATATTATAATTATGAATAATATAAAATAAAACATTTTTTCTTTAATATTTTATATCTGCCTTTCAGCTTGTCTTATCTGCTGTCATTATTCCACCATGTTCTATTTTGGGTCCTTCAAGTGAGCATATGTCTGCTAACTGCCCTGCCCCTCTACCACAGCCTCTACCTCAGCCTCTACCTCAGCCTCTACCACAACCTTTACCACAGCCTCTACCTCAGCCTCTACCTCAGCCTCTACCACAACCTTTACCACAGCCTCTACTTCAGCCTCTACCACAGCCTCTACCACAGCCTCTACCACAGCCTCTACCTCAGCCTCTACCACAGCCTTTACCACAGCCTCTACCACAGCCTTTACTACAGCCTCTACCACAACCTTTACCACAGCCTCTACCTCAGCCTCTACCACAGCCTCTACCACAACCTTTACCACAGCCTCTACCTCAGCCTCTACCACAGCCTCTACCACAGCCTCTACCACAGCCTCTACCTCTGCCCTGTGGTTATATGGCTCAGCAGCTCTCCAGTAGACTGCAGCCTCATGCAAAGGGTTAACATTAGTGTTGCTTTATAAAACATCTCAACTGGGGGGAGTTTATTGCTTTGGTTGGTTCCCTGTTTGATCAGGTGTCCCTTCCTCTCTACCTCCGCTGGGCAGGCATGTTTAGAAGTGCAGCTGAACGATGCCACCTGGTCAGACCAGGGGCCAGGGGACACTTACTGGGGTTAGACTGGGCCTGACTCTGGCCCTGGCCCTGGCCCTGGCCCTGGCCCTGGCCCTGGCCCTGGCCCTGGCCCTGGCCCTGGCCCTGGCCCTGGCCCTGGCCCTGGCCCTGGCCCTGGCTTTGGGGCCTCTCAGGTGAAGCCTGCTGAACCCTGTTGAAAGCTGGTTAGCGTTAAGAAACAGAAGGTGAGGAGGAGAGAAGGAGAGAAGGAGAGAAGGAGAGAAGGAGAGAAGGAGAGAAGGAGAGAAGGAGAAAGGGATGGAGAGGAGTCAGGAGTCAGGACTACAGCTCTGTCCACAAACTCAGCCCAGCTGTTTTGACTGTGATGGAGGGGAGCATGTCCTCAGAGGGATTTAAGAGCACAAGCGCAGATGCTGTCTGTATTTACAGGCCTGAGTTTGGTCTCAGCGTGTCCATTTGATCTTTCATCTTGGAAAATAACATTAGGAGGGAGGACTGCTGAAAGCTACTGAGTACAGTTCAATATCTAACAGCGTGGATCTTGATTTGGAGGATTAGTGAGTGAGTGAGTGGGGGGGGGAGAGCTGACCTGAACCAGAGGGAGAGGAGGGCACCCTCCTGATGATAGACCCTGATTCTGTCCTGCGAACACCTGGGATTGAGAAGGCAAGAGTAACATCAGACACCGACACAAACACCCTCAAAGCAATGAAGAGTTAGTTACCACATATATGAACAGACTGAACTGTTTACATGAAGTATGTCGAACATCTCCAATCTGAGACTGTTTTTCCATACATAACAATTTAAAAATGAACAAAACCTGTCTGCACTTGCCAGTACAATCACATACAGTAACATTGCTTTCCTGCCAAAATCCATTCACCAGATTTAGACCAAGAAGTGGAGTTCTAACCATTCATAGCTTTGTCCACATGTTTGGCAGTGGTGAGGTGTGTTGGATAGGTGTCAATGTTTCGTCAGTGTTAGAGTTCACAGGTAGAGCAGAGGTGTTAGATGGCTTAATCATGACAGGGCTAACATGTCCTGGCTCAAAGACAACAGATCTGGGCTGGTCCAGAACGTTCCGTGTACCCTGAGAGAGAACGTCTTGTAGACAGCTGTGCACACACACAACACTGGTGCCATGCAGGGAGAAAGAGAAAGAGATAGAGAGACACCGACAACACTGGTGCCATGCAGGGAGAGAGAGAGAGAGAGGCAGGTTCTAAGGATTTCACCCCAGTGAGGAGGAAAGGAATGAAACAGAACATAAAAGTGCAGATGTGAGTGTGTGAGAGAGAGAGAGAGAGAGAGAGAGAGGGGAGAGAGAGGGGAGAGAGAGAGAGAGACAGAGAGAGACAGAGAGACAGAGAGAGAGAGAGAGAGAGAGAGAGAGAGAGCATGCGAGGAGCGGAGGGCAGAAGGAAACGGCGGGTGTAAGGAACATCAGGACGATCAAAGCTCTGGTTACCTGTGTTGACGCGCTGAGAAAACCTCTGCGGATAGGAACCGCCTCTGAATGCTTGAGAAGAGATTGAGTGTTTTGGGATTAGATTAGATTCTGGATTATACGAGATCTCAGGGGGAGCTCTCCTAAAACTGGAGATTCAGAACAGGTCGTGAAGGTCGGGGAACATACCTTGGCTTGGGCCGTTTCCCTGTCCGTTTTGCCCTACAGCCGATGTTGAGACACAGTAGGGTTTAGGAAACTTTACCACAACATTAAAAAGATCTTTACTTGTATCCATTTTTTTATTGTTTTAAATGATAAAGTTTCAGATCAGATTCAAGGCATCTACAGAAGCCTAAAAGCCAATGCATGTTGCATCTGCAAGTTACATTGAATTAGTTCATCAGCCCTTTTAATTTCAATAGATTTTAATTCAAGCATTCAGAATGCTTTTAATCCTGATGAGAAGTGGTAGAACACCAAAACGATGAGAAGTGCACGGACACACACAGACCCTGTCAGTCCCTGGTGAGCACACCTGCACACCTCACCCTGTCACCCTCACCCTGTCACTCTCACCCTGTCACCCTGTCACCCTCACCCTGTCACCCTCACCCTGTCACCCTCACCCTGTCACTCTCACCCTGTCACCCTGTCACCCTGTCACCCTGTCACCCTGTCACCCTGTCACCCTGTCACCCTCACCCTGTCACCCTCACCCTGTCACCCTGTCACCCTCACCCTGTCACCCTGTCACCCTCACCCTGTCACCCTGTCACCCTGTCACCCTGTCACCCTGTCACCCTGTCACCCTCACCCTGTCACCCTGTCACCCTGTCACCCTCACCCTGTCACCCTCACCCTGTCACCCACACCCTGTCACCCTCACCCTGTCACCCTCACCCTGTCACCCACACCCTGTCACCCTCACCCTGTCACCCTGTCACCCTGTCACCCTGTCACCCTGTCACCCTGTCACCCTGTCACCCTCACCCTGTCACCCTCACCCTGTCACCCTCACCCTGTCACCCACACCCTGTCACCCTGTCACCCTGTCACCCTGTCACCCTGTCACCCTGTCACCCTGTCACCCTGTCACCCTCACCCTGTCACCCTCACCCTGTCACTCTCACCCTGTCACCCACACCCTGTCACCCTCACCCTGTCACCCTCACCCTGTCACCCACACCCTGTCACCCTCACCCTGTCACCCTCACCCTGTCACCCACACCCTGTCACCCTGTCACCCTGTCACCCTGTCACCCTCACCCTGTCACCCTCACCCTGTCACCCTCACCCTGTCACCCTGTCACCCTCACCCTGTCACCCTCACCCTGTCACCCTCACCCTGTCACCCTCACCCTGTCACCCACACCCTGTCACCCTGTCACCCTCACCCTGTCACCCTCACCCTGTCACCCTCACCCTGTCACCCTGTCACCCTCACCCTGTCACCCTCACCCTGTCACCCTCACCCTGTCACCCTCACCCTGTCACCCTCACCCTGTCACCCTGTCACCCTCACCCTGTCACCCTCACCCTGTCACCCACACCCTGTCACCCTGTCACCCTCACCCTGTCACCCTGTCACCCACACCCTGTCACCCTGTCACCCTCACCCTGTCACCCTCACCCACACCCTGTCACCCACACCCTGTCACCCTGTCACCCTGTCACCCTGTCACCCTGTCACCCTGTCACCCTGTCACCCTCACCCTGTCACCCTGTCACCCTGTTACCCTGTCACCCTCACCCTGTCACCCTCACCCTGTCACCCACACCCTGTCACCCTGTCACCCTCACCCTGTCACCCTCACCCACACCCTGTCACCCACACCCTGTCACCCTGTCACCCTCACCCTGTCACCCTCACCCACACCCTGTCACCCACACCCTGTCACCCACACCCTGTCACCCTGTCACCCTGTTACCCTGTCACCCTCACCCTGTCACTCTCACCCTGTCACCCTCACCCTGTCACTCTCACCCTGTCACCCACACCCTGTCACCCTCACCCTGTCACCCTCACCCTGTCACCCTCACCCTGTCACCCTCACCCTGTCACTCTCACCCTGTCACCCTCAGTCTGTCACCCTCCTGCCAGGCGGGAGGAACTTACTTGGGCTGGAGGCTGCGGCCACAGAGGCAAAGTATGGATGACTGCTCCCTGGATCAGAGGGACAAGGGCACACAAGGTCACCCCAGAGAGAGAGACACAGAGAGAGAGAGAGAGAGAGCGAGAGAGAGAGGAGAGAGAGAGAGAGAGAGAGAGAGAGAGAGAGACAGAGAGAGAGAGAGAGAGAGGGGAAGGAGAGAGAGAGAGAGAGAGAGAGGCTGTCTAGGACACCACTACACTGTAAATTGTCAAAGTGTTAATTCATCCACCAGGAATGTTTATAAGGGTCCATCTCATGAGAGTGAGCCCATTCAAACCCTTCTGGTGTTTAACACTTTGAAATGTGGCTGTGCAGGTTCCCAGCATCCTCTAAGATACAGTACCTAGGCTCCTTGGTCTAGTGACAGCTGGGATCGTCTCACAACACTTTCATCTGATGTGACTGATAAGAGGTGAGGTGTCAGACTAATGAAAGCTTGTCCAAGTCATGGTGATGTTGCCATGGCGATGTTGCCATGGTGATGTTGCCTTACAGTGGATCTCCAGCTGGGATTGGTGTTACCAGATCATCTCTTACTGTCATTAATCAGAGGATCCAGTGTTGCCACACGTCAGTCAACACGCAATCCCAGACATGACATACATGGATCCGTACATTTCAGAAGAGAAAGCTTCATAAATGTACATGTATGTATGTGTGTGTGTGTATGTATGTACGTACACATACATACCTGTACCTGCGCTCCAAGTTTGTGGGTGTGTACGTGTGTGTGTGTATGTGTGTGTTGATGTGTGAATCACCTGCATCCCTGACTTTGTGTCCGGCAGCGCGTGTCTTGGTGGTGGTGGGCGGGGGGGTGGTGGTGGGTTGAGGCGTGGTGGTGGTGGGGGGCTCAGGGGGGGGCGGTCGTGGTGGTGGTGGTGGTGGGCTCCGGAGCCACTGTGGCAGGCAGGACGGTGGTGACCGGGAGGGGCTTGGCCTCCTTCTGACCTGCAGCCGTCGACAGAGGAAGGAGGTGAAGGATGGAGGGATGGATGAGAAGAGCTGCCACAGTAACTCCAGTGTTGTGATGCATTCTTGACATTCCTCTGAGGATGGGAGTGCCCCTTCTCCTCTCTGTTCCCTCCAGGTCAGCCGCACGAGACACAGCTTCTGTGCCCAGTGATTTTCCTTCCACGTACCGAAATACTACTATACGTATACTCGTGGACCAACTGCCGTTTATTCTCATCACAGAGACTATTCTTACGGGGGCTCCGGCTTCCGCTGAAATGGTCGGAGCTCTCACCTGTTTTCACTGTGGAGGGCCGTGTGGGGGTGTAGTCCAGGGTGGAGGGGTAAATCACTCCTTTCTTCGGCTTCCCCACTATACAAACATCAAGAATAGACATGATGATCAGGTGGGTTTAGAGGACTGTGGAGACGTGTGAATGATAGATGAACTGTACTGTGGCCTGAGGACAGACGCACTATGGAAGACGTCACTTTAAATACGTTTTTTTTTACTATTAATACAATAATTATTTTGGTTGTAATAAGTAGATGAATCTGTGCCAATGGAACAAGTGAAAAGTCATGTTAAGATTTCTTAATGTGATATTTAGACCTTTGAAGAAAAAAGGTGATTCACCTTTTTTTTCCACAACTCTTTCACCAAGACATTCAAGATGCCTTGTCTAAAAGGTCCCTGTATCTTACTGAAATGTTACTTGTCAGGTGATTGTGGCTTCAGTTAAGCGTTATGACATATGTGGACTAGAAACTAGATAAACATACTTTTATATTGAGATGTTTTTCATCTACCTGAGAC
>CAEFZP010003026.1:147500-214200 GCA_903064625.1 Mallotus villosus
CAGCGGTCACATGTTCAGCAGATTTAAACCACAATACACACGATCACCTCCATGGATTAAAAGTCACAAAATAACGACTTGACGATTAGCCGAAGCCGACTGCTTCTGCAGAGAAGTACCCCTCAGCAGGTCCTTCATGAACAGCATGATCATCATGGTCCCTGTTCCTCTCATAAACAGCAGAAACCTGAGAGGTGATTACAGGCGACTCCTCCTGTTCAGGTGATGCCTCTATGCTAAGGTGAGCAAGGAGGGGGCGAGGTGGGGGCGAGGGGGGGGCGAGGGGGGGGGCGAGGGGGGGGGCGAGGGGGAAAAGGGAGCGTGTGTTCGATCTGAATCAGCACAATCCAGATTTGTCACCGAATATCTAAATGCATCACTGAGCAGGTAACAGTAGAACCTGCTAACATGTGTGTCGCGAATATCTCACACGAAACAAAACATCACTACCGGTTCTACTGCCATCCAGACAGATCCTACTGTGAGCCGCATTCCCACAGACAGCAACCTCATAGTTCAACCACTAAACTGCAAAGTTCACATTCTTTTGAAGAGGTAACCATGGACTACACGGTGAGGAACAGAAGAGTCAAACCTGACATGTGCTCAGCTAGTCCTTTGGCCTTGTGGTGCTGGGCTGTAAACTACCACATATGTGAAACGTTTGATAAAGAACTGGAACATATAGTGTTAAATTACAACATCCACATCCACTATTGTCAGACTTGTAATCCTATATGGGCAAATAAGCAGTCCCTTGAATAATCTCCAGAGAAAACACATTCTTTCTGTGTATGGAGGCTGAGTATCAGAAACTCTTGGCAAACACATTCGGGGCATCATGTGCCAAGTGCTCTCCAAGCCAAGTGAGACCGTGTGGACCAGGGAGGGCTCTGACAGTCATCTAACATGTCTCTACAAGGTCACTTCCATGCAGGAAGACTCCAGCTGGCTTCACAGCATTTCATCTTACTCGTTTGTTTGTTGAGCGCACAATTTCTTTAAATCTTGGAAGTTTGTTTAGCGCAAGTCAGATCATGTAATACGCTGCTAGTCATAAGAGCCACCTGTGTTTAATCAACATGCAACAACAAATCCTAAAGCAAAAAAATAATAATAATTGCGTTCCCAAAGAAACACGATAACGATAATGAAACCGGGTAGATGAAACAGCATGAAAACATCAAAGCTGAACAGACAACTGGCATAGATTACTTTCTGAGATTGTCAGCATCTCAAATGCGGCGCGGGGCCACATCTCCGTCTCGAGCGGGGATGGAACTGTACAAGGGGAGGGATCGCTTGGTAGAAAAAAGCTGGAAAAACCCTCAAATGACTTTCAGTGAACACTGTATAGCTTTGGGCCAACGGTTCAAGTCCGAACTAGTTATTCGCACAGAGACTGTAAGAGTCAGATCCATAAATAAAAAAGCGTTTTTCTTTCTGAGCTCAAGAATGCTAACTATTGAAAAACTGTAAAAAGTTAAAGCAGTAGTAAAATAGTAAAATACTACAAATCTCACCCCCCATGAGGATAGGAGAAAATCTAGTTACTAAAATGAAAATTACTAATGCACAAAAACCGCATAAATAGGAAATTACAAATAGGTTGGCAGAATACAAACCTGGTCAAACGTTGCCTAATTGATCAGTCAAAAAGTTTTCAGAGCTAAATAAAATGCGCCACATCGTCAGAAATCAGATAACTTCACACAACAAGCTTACCTGAAACGTCTTGAAATATTCCTAAGAAGCGGTAGGTTTTCCTTGGTTTTCAAATGGTTGCAGCGCTCATTTAGGGACTATCCAGGTCTTCATGCATGTGTGTTGCTCGTAGGTATGCGCAATGAGCTGGTCCACCTTCACTCTGTCTGCATGGTCCGGTTAGTGCGGCAGCCCTCATTAAAAGTGGAGAACGGGACGGAGCGAAGGCAAGCTATTCCCCATCGCCCGTCCCATTTAGGAGCGCAGAACGCTTCCAGACGACACTCCACAGCGGTACCCTGGGGCTATAATAAGAAGATGCTAGCTCACGGCAATTTCTGGAATTCCAACCGAATTGAACTTCTTGTCAGTATATCATTCTAAATCACAGTTGTTTAGTCAGCTGTTTAGCAGTGACATCTTCCTAGTATGCGATAAACAATGTGAAATACACAAAACGTATTTTAGGGTATAATCCACACGCCATATTATCTGATAAATTCCCTATTATAATCCTGAAGACTTTATGTACATTTGTAAATCATTCCAATAAAGAGATTTTGACACTTTGGCACATATGCAAATGAGTACATTTTCTTGTGTGTTTGTAGAGGATAGTAATAGGATGTTTCTTCTGACACTTCAGCTTGACACACAGCGGTCTTCGCACCGCAGTGGTTCAAAGAGCAGCAAGTGTTTAACTAGAGTGACACAGGCACCCACACTCCTTCTCCACCCGTCTGGCACCAAATAAACCACTCATGGTGTGTTTCAGACCCTGGGTTAGAGGGGTGTTTCAGACCCTGAGTGTCTCTCTGGGTCAGAGGGGTGTTTCAGATCCTGAGTGTCTCTCTGGGTCAGAGGGGTGTTTCAGATCCTGAGTGTCTCTCTGGGTCAGAGGGGTGTTTCAGACCCTGAGTGTCTCTCTGGGTCAGAGGGGTGTTTCAGATCCTGAGTGTCTCTCTGGGTCAGAGGGGTGTTTCAGATCCTGTCTCTCTGGGTTAGAGGGGTGTTTCAGACCCTGAGTGTCTCTCTGGGTTAGAGGGGTGTTTCAGACCCTGAGTGTCTCTCTGGCTCAGAGGGGTGTTTCAGATCCTGTCTCTCTGGGTCAGAGGGGTGTTTCAGACCCTGAGTGTCTCTCTGGGTTAGAGGGGTGTTTCAGACCCTGAGTGTCTCTCTGGCTCAGAGGGGTGTTTCAGACCCTGAGTGTCTCTCTGGGTCATAGGGGTGTTTCAGACCCTGAGTGTCTCTCTGGGTCAGAGGAGTGTTTCAGACCCTGAGTGTCTCTCTGGCTCAGAGGGGTGTTTCAGATCCTGAGTGTCTCTCTGGGTCAGAGGGGTGTTTCAGATCCTGAGTGTCTCTCTGGGTTAGAGGGGTGTTTCAGACCCTGAGTGTCTCTCTGGGTTAGAGGGGTGTTTCAGACCCTGAGTGTCTCTCTGGCTCAGAGGGGTGTTTCAGACCCTGAGTGTCTCTCTGGATCAGAGGGGTGTTTCAGACCCTGAGTGTCTCTCTGGGTCATAGGGGTGTTTCAGACCCTGAGTGTCTCTCTGGATCAGAGGGGTGTTTCAGACCCTGAGTGTCTCTCTGGATCAGAGGGGTGTTTCAGACCCTGAGTGTCTCTCTGGGTCAGAGGGGTGTTTCAGATCCTGAGTGTCTCTCTGGGTTAGAGGAGTGTTTCAGATCCTGAGTGTCTCTCTGGATCAGAGGGGTGTTTCAGACCCTGAGTGTCTCTCTGGGTCAGAGGGGTGTTTCAGATCCTGAGTGTCTCTCTGGGTCAGAGGGGTGTTTCAGATCCTGAGTGTCTCTCTGGGTCAGAGGGGTGTTTCAGATCCTGAGTGTCTCTCTGGGTCAGAGGGGTGTTTCAGACCCTGAGTGTCTCTCTGGGTCAGAGGGGTGTTTCAGATCCTGAGTGTCTCTCTGGGTCAGAGGGGTGTTTCAGATCCTGTCTCTCTGGGTTAGAGGGGTGTTTCAGACCCTGAGTGTCTCTCTGGGTTAGAGGGGTGTTTCAGACCCTGAGTGTCTCTCTGGCTCAGAGGGGTGTTTCAGATCCTGTCTCTCTGGGTCAGAGGGGTGTTTCAGACCCTGAGTGTCTCTCTAGGTTAGAGGGGTGTTTCAGACCCTGAGTGTCTCTCTGGCTCAGAGGGGTGTTTCAGACCCTGAGTGTCTCTCTGGGTCATAGGGGTGTTTCAGACCCTGAGTGTCTCTCTGGGTCAGAGGAGTGTTTCAGACCCTGAGTGTCTCTCTGGCTCAGAGGGGTGTTTCAGATCCTGAGTGTCTCTCTGGGTCAGAGGGGTGTTTCAGATCCTGAGTGTCTCTCTGGGTTAGAGGGGTGTTTCAGACCCTGAGTGTCTCTCTGGGTTAGAGGGGTGTTTCAGACCCTGAGTGTCTCTCTGGCTCAGAGGGGTGTTTCAGACCCTGAGTGTCTCTCTGGATCAGAGGGGTGTTTCAGACCCTGAGTGTCTCTCTGGGTCATAGGGGTGTTTCAGACCCTGAGTGTCTCTCTGGATCAGAGGGGTGTTTCAGACCCTGAGTGTCTCTCTGGATCAGAGGGGTGTTTCAGATCCTGAGTGTCTCTCTGGGTCATAGGGGTGTTTCAGACCCTGAGTGTCTCTCTGGGTCAGAGGGGTGTTTCAGATCCTGAGTGTCTCTCTGGGTTAGAGGAGTGTTTCAGATCCTGAGTGTCTCTCTGGATCAGAGGGGTGTTTCAGACCCTGAGTGTCTCTCTGGGTCAGAGGGGTGTTTCAGATCCTGAGTGTCTCTCTGGGTCAGAGGGGTGTTTCAGATCCTGAGTGTCTCTCTGGGTCAGAGGGGTGTTTCAGACCCTGAGTGTCTCTCTGGGTCAGAGGGGTGTTTCAGATCCTGAGTGTCTCTCTGGGTTAGAGGGGTGTTTCAGATCCTGTCTCTCTGGGTCAGAGGGGTGTTTCAGACCCTGAGTGTCTCTCTGGGTTAGAGGGGTGTTTCAGACCCTGAGTGTCTCTCTGGGTTAGAGGGGTGTTTCAGACCCTGAGTGTCTCTCTGGGTTAGAGGGGTGTTTCAGACCCTGAGTGTCTCTCTGGGTCAGAGGGGTGTTTCAGATCCTGAGTGTCTCTCTGGGTTAGAGGGATGTTTCAGACCCTGAGTGTCTCTCTGGGTCAGAGGGGTGTTTCAGATCCTGAGTGTCTCTCTGGGTCAGAGGGATGTTTCAGACCCTGAGTGTCTCTCTGGATCAGAGGGGAGAGGAACTCTCAAATCTAGGATAGGTGAGGAGCAGTCACACAGCCTCACAGCCATGCCAGTCGAATGTCCCCCTAGGCAGTAAGGTATACACAAGGCCCCTCCCAGTGGTCTGTGCTGGTCTGTACTGGCAAACAAGGCTGAGGTATTATGGTCTGTGGAGGGAGCGTGTGTTTGTGTTGCTGCCATGGTGACTTAATGGACAGAAGACTGAAGGGCCTCAGTAAAGGGGCTCATTGTGCTTCAGATTATGATCGTTGCAAACGCAGAATCCGTCCCAGAAACGAAGGTATATTTTCTTGCCCTGAATAATTGCCCACTGATTTTTGCCAGAAAAGCAGGTGTCTTTTAAGAGTTGTTCATTTCTCTTTCAACATGCTCTTTAGTTTAACAGCTTGTCAAAAGCCCATAGCCCATACCAGTGCTGCAAGCCATCCAAATCCAGCCCCCTTCAGGGATGAATTATGACAGTTTAGTAATGGAACCCATTTTTATCCCTCAATGAAAAACGATGCTTTGGACTGTTGAACTTTCACGCAGTGTTGCGTTGGCAGGGTGATACTCAACAGACGGGAGGAGCCCTTTGACCCCAAACGGGTGAGTAGGGGTGTGAGGGGGTGAGTAGGGGTGTGAGGGGGTGAGTAGGGGTGTGAGGGGGTGAGTAGGCGTGTCAGGGGGTGAGTAGGGGTGAGTAGGGGTTGTGAGGGGGTGAGTAGGGGTGTCAGGGGGTGAGTAGGGGTTGTGAGGGGGTGAGTAGGGGTTGTAAGGGGGTGAGTAGGGGTTGTAAGGGGGTGAACAGGGGTGTGGGGGTGAGTAGGGCTTGTGAGGGGGTGAATAGGGGTGTGAGGGGGTGAGTAGGGGTTGTAAGGGGGTGAGTAGGGGTTGTAAGGGGGTGAACAGGGGTGTGGGGGTGAGTAGGGCTTGTGAGGGGGTGAGTAGGGGTTGTGAGGGGGTGAGTAGGGGTGTCAGGGGGTGAGTAGGGGTTGTAAGGGGGTGAGTAGGGGTATCAGGGGGTGAGTAGGGGTTGTAAGGGGGTGAACAGGGGTGTGGGGGGTGAGTAGGGCTTGTGAGGGGGTGAGTAGGGGGTGTGAGGGGGTGAGTAGGGGTTGTAAGGGGGTGAGTAGGGGTTGTAAGGGGGTGAGTAGGGGTTGTGAGGGGGTGAGTAGGCGTGTCAGGGGGTGAGTAGGGGTGTGAGGGGGTGAGTAGGGGTTGTAAAGGGGTGAACAGGGGTGTGAGGGGGTGAGTAGGGGTTGTGAGGGGGTGAGTAGGGGTTGTGAGGGGGTGAGTAGGGGTACATTGCTGCTGTGTGCTGGAGCGGACTGGCTGCCATCTGCTGGGGAATGTCAGGCGTCATGGAGATACAATCAGCCTGTAAAACATTCCTTTAGCAGACACTTTTAGTGTTGGACTTGAACCCTCTGCAGTCACAAGCTCTAACCACCGAGCTGCCCCTCCTGTCAAAGACACCTGGGATGAGAGACACCTGGGATGAGAGACACCTGGGATGAGAGACACCTGGGATGAGAGACACCTGGGATGAGGTCCTGTCAGAGACACCTGGGATGAGAGACACCTGGGATGAGAGACACCTGGGATGAGAGACACCTGGGATGAGGTCCTGTCAGAGGCACCTGAGATGAAAGACACCTGGGACGAGAGACACCTGGGATGAGGTCCTGTCAGAGACACCTGGGATGAGAGACACCTGGGATGAGAGACACCTGGGATGAGGTCCTGTCAGAGACACCTGGGATGAGAGACACCTGGGATGAGAGGCACCTGGGATGAGAGACACCTGGGATGAGGTCCTGTCAGAGGCACCTGAGATGAAAGACACCTGGGACGAGAGACACCTGGGATGAGAGGCACCTGGGATGAGAGTCACCTGGGATGAGAGACACCTGGGATGAGGCCCTGTCAGAGGCACCTGAGATGAAAGACACCTGGGACGAGAGACACCTGGGATGAGAGGCACCTGGGATGAGAGACACCTGGATGAGAGACACCTGGATGAGAGACACTTGGGATGAGGTCCTGAGCAGGAGGGTGAGACAGGCGGCAGGAGGGTGAGACAGACAACAGACAGACAGCAATCTTGAGTGGGTTAACGTCACGTCATAGACAGGTGCGTGAGCGCCACTTTCAACCATTGTAACTGTTTTATTGACACAAGCATGTTGTACATACGGTAGGAACATGAAGGCCAAGCCTCCCTCACATGGGTTAAGCCAAGTCCTAAAGTAAGAGAACAGTTTTCATGAAGATCTCCACTGAAAAAGTTTCTAGTCGAGGACGAAGGCTTCATCCATGTCTGGGACACAGAGCTGATAGATTAATCTGGCAGATGGTAAAACATGGGTTTCTGTACTGTAGTTCAAGTAGGGTTTCATTCAAGTATAACCAGAGTCGGATGAGAGAGAGTCCTCAGAGCGCGTCGCTCTCCCAGTCTGGCCCAGGCACACGGCTGTGGCCTCGCTCCCGGCCGGCCGAGGGCAGGGTGCGAGAGGGGCTGCTCACCCCAGAGTCATCGTCAGGTACGGGCCGGAGCACCTCCCCCATGGAGGTCGTGATCTGTCCGGGCTCCAGGGGAGAGGCCGAGCCCGGGGGCCGGTCCTCAGCGTCTGCCTCGGCTTTGGGCTCCAGGTGTTTGAAGTTCTGGAGGTGCACCAGGTCCTTGCTGTCGCGGGAGCATGGCAGGAGCGTGGCCACGTCCTGGCGGAACTTGGCGCTCATGCCCAGGTAGATGAGGGGGCTGTAGAAGCTGGCAGACTTGGCGAGCAGGCGGGTGAAGATGCTGGAGGCGTTGGGGACGTAGACACCCAGGGCTGAACACAGGGACAGCACAACGTACGGAGACCAGGCCACGACGAACGCTGTGCAGATGGCGATGGACACCTGGACACAGACACAGGGAAGGGAGAACATGTCCGGATTTTACGATGTTTACGAGCTCTTTTATTTGTGGTTTTTCATGCTTTATTAGACAGTGAAGTGTGACAGGAAAGGCAGGGAGAGAGAGAGAGAGAGAGGGGGGGGGGACAAGCATCAAAGGAAACCAAGGCTGCTGCAGTACGGCCTCAACATGGAACACACACTCATCATGTGAGCTACCTTGGCGCCCCCAAATACCAGGATTTTAACCACAAACTCTCCCCTCTCACCCTGGTGACGTCTCTCTCTAGCTTGCGCTGGCGGGAGTTGAGGTAGCCGTCGGCACACATGGCGTTGCTGCTCTTCACGGTGTTGATGATGGACACGTAGGAGAACAGCATGACCAGCACGGGGACCAGGAAACAGGAGATGAGGATGGAGATGATGTAGGACTTGGAGATGGTGGAGTGGTGGGCTTTAGACCAGTCCACCTCACACGTGCCGTAACCTCGGTCTGGGGAACATCAGGACAACACTCAGAATACTTTCATCTCCTTCTCTGCCCCCTTTTAACACGAGTCCATCTAAGACATCCCACTTTGCTATTCAGCGTTTGTAATGTTTTCTCTTCTTGATGGTGATGCAGAAGGAGAGACAGAGTGTACCTGTGTAGCTGCCCCAGAAGAGGAGAGACAGAGTGTACTGTGTAGCTGCCCCGAGAGGGAGAGGTGAGCGAGTGTGTGTACCTGTGTAGCTGCCCCAGAAGAGGAGAGACAGAGGTTGTGTACCTGTGTAGCTGCCCCAGAAGAGGAGAGACAGAGGGGGGGGGTGGTGTACCTGTGTAGCTGCCCCAGAAGAGGAGAGACAGAGTGTACCTGTGTAGCTGCCCCAGAAGAGGAGAGACAGAGGGGGGTGTACCTGTGTAGCTGCCCCAGAAGAGGAGAGACAGAGGTGTACCTGTGTAGCTGCCCCAGAAGAGGAGAGACAGAGTGGGGGGGGTGTACCTGTGTAGCTGCCCCAGAAGAGGAGAGACAGAGGGGGGGTGTACCTGTGTAGCTGCCCCAGAAGAGGAGAGACAGGGGGGGGTGTACCTGTGTACCTGTGTAGCTGCCCCAGCCCAGAAGAGGAGCCATGGACCAGAAGACCGCTCCGCTCCAGATGAACATCACAGAAATGAGGATGGTGCTCATACGGATGCAGTGAGCTGGCAGAGAGAGAGAGAGAGAGAGAGAGAGGAGAGGGAGAGAGAGAGTAGAGAGATGTTAGAGAGAGATCGATAGAGATGAGGAGAGAGAGAGCAGTTAGAGAGAGAGATCGAGAGAGAGAGAGAGAGAGAGTGTCAGACAGTTCTACAAGGTTCAGAACAGCAGGGTTTGGGTTTCTGCATGTTATTTTGGCTTTGCAAACACAGAACAGGAAAAGTAGGGGTGCTTTAAGGTCCAGAATTCTTTCCTAGTTATGAATGTCAGATTGTGACATTTATTGAACAATGAGTTCTCTTTCAACGCTCGCTGCCACTGCAAACCACGAGCACTGAAAAGAACCTCTGTTGACAAAATCCACATGGTTTTGTATTCAGCAGGGAGTACAAATCAATTGTTTTCATTGATTCATCAGTTACACTTCACTATAGTACAAACTGTTTAAGCTTAAGCTTACAAGTGAGTCAACAGTGTCTATAACGTCTTCAACCCTGAAGACTGTGTTGCCAAACAATCATACCTTTGTGACATTTCAGAATCCAGTCAATACAATCACAGTGTGTTGACAGATGACAGATAAACTCATGTATGTACCCAGGTCCATGTAACAAGGCAGTTCAGTTTAATGAACAACCTCAACCGTATTGTACGGCTCCCACACAGAGTGGCAACAAGGTAGTCGCCATGTAATTAAAGCATTCCTCAGGACCAATTACACCCAAAATACTTAAATTCACCTCAAATTAAGTTAATTTCAAGGTATGGTGTGGACGTGGAAATGAAAGTGCAGTCAAACGTTCGTTACTCCATAACCCGTGCCAGTAATGAGCAACCATTAACATACAATAACATCACTTTCAGCCTTTGTCAGATAAGTGCTACTGGAATGTTAGTTTGGAAGGAACCAAACAACATTTTCCTCTCTCTCTCTCTCTCTCTCCTCTCTCTCTCCTCTCCTCTCTCTCTCTCTCTCTCCCTCTCCCTTTGTCTCTCTCCCTCTCCCTCTCCCTCTCCCTCTCCCTCTCCCTCTCCCTCTCCCTCTCCCTCTCCCTCTCCCTCTCCCTCTCCCTCTCCCTCTCCCTCTCCCTCTCCCTCTCCCTCTCCCTCTCCCTCTCTCTTTCCTCTCCCTCTTCCTCTTCCTCTCCCTCTGTGCTCTCTCCGTCTCCGTCTCCGTCTCTCTCCCTCTCCCTCTCCCTCTCCCTCTCCCTCTCCCTCTCCCTCTCCCTCTCCCCTCTCCCCTCCTCCCTCTCCCTCTCCCTCTCCTCTCCCTCTCCCCCTCCCCCCTCCCCCTCCCCCTCCCCCTCCCCTCTCCCTCTCCCTCTCCCTCTCCCTCTCCCTCTCCCTCTCCCTCTCTCCCTCTCCCTCTGCCCTCTGTCTCTCTCCGTCTCCGTCTCCGTCTCTCTCCCTCTCCCTCTCCCTCTCCCTCTCCCTCTCCCTCTCCCTCTCCCTCTCCCTCTCCCTCTCCCTCTCCCTCTCCCTCTCCCTCTCCCTCTCCCTCTCCCTCTCCCTCTCCCTCTCCCTCCTCTCTCTCGCCCCTCCCCCTCTGTCTCTCTCTCTCCTTCCTGTCTCTGTCTCCGTCTGTCTGGCAGGTAATCACACCTTTGTTTGGGTGGCATCCCTTGATGTAGCTGGTGACACTGATGACCGTTAAGGTGTTGATGCTTGCGAGGCCAAAGAGCAGAGTGAGGAAGCCGTCCACCTTGGAGACAAAACAGATCAAAGAGAGAGTCAACGTTTCATCACATCTCTGAATGTCTGTCATTCAACGATGGACACACGATGTTGAACATAGATCCCAGATCACGACTGATTTTTTTTTATAGTTCTAGAGTTATCCTGGGAGTTTCAGGAAACCTTCCTAAGCTTCTGTGATGATGATGGTAAACATGACAACATGACTGTACAAATCGAATTTAATTTGATTGGAGGTGTGTTTACCTCGACCCACTGACTGGTCATCTTTGTTGGTACCACCTACACACACACACACATCTACACACACACACACACACACACACACACACACACACACAGTGACCACCTACACACACACACACAGACACAGTGACCACCTACACACACACACACTGAACTCATCATCAAATCCTGCCTGATGCCTTCTAGAACCTGCTGACTGATCAAACGCCCACCGTGGTGCTCCACCAGCTGAAACGTTCCAGGGTGAGCTGTCCTGGCACTGGGTGGACACAACTCGGATCCTACTTCCTGTCTCGCTGTTGTCACTTCCTGCTCAGCAATCTGCGTCCCACAGGGACACTGTGTACACCCCGCTGTGACACAGCTCAGCTGTGAGCGGTCACAGATTACCCTCCTGATCTCCTTTGAGGCCTAACCTTATTACTGTCCATCACAGGGTCTTTCCCTCCCCAGACGCCCACGGACAGCTTCCTCTCCACATCTCACCCTGGCCCACACAGCTGCTCAGACACAGCCCCAGCCTAAGCCCCAGCCCCAACCCCAGCCCCAGCCTCAGCCCCAACCCAGGCGCTGGGACTGGCGCGGGGCTGACAGGTAAAGATACAGCTGGCATTTCCCACCAGATCATGTCCCCTTTCTCTCTGGATGGAGAAACAGATCAAAACTGGCGTTTGAGAAGGAATTAAAGAAAGCTATTGAACTAGAGTCTATTGAGGAATACGGGAAGAGCCTCAGCCTAGCCCCAGCCTCAGCCTCAGCCTCAGCCTCAGCCTCAGCCCAGCCCCAGCCCCAGCCCCAGCCCCAGCCCCAGCCCCAGCCCCAGCCCCAGCCCCAGCCTCAGCCTCAGCCTAGCCCCAACCCAGGTGTACCTGTTCATGTCTTGTCACGCTGATTCAGTAATCTGCTAATGCGTCTCACATGCCTGTCTGGCTCGCTTACCCTCTCTCTCCGTCTCTCACACACTCTCTCCCACACACACACACTCTCTCTCTCTCTCTCTCTCTCTCTCTCTCTCTCATACTCTCTCTCTTCCTGCCTGTATCTTAATGTCTTTGTCAAGTTTTAGCGCTCCCTCTTTCCCTCTCTCACCCTTCAGTACCAGGACCTCCTCTCTCCAGACTGAGACCCTTCAGTACCAGGACCTCCTCTCTCCAGACTGAGACCCTTCAGTACCAGGACCTCCTCTCTCCAGACTGAGACCCTTCAGTACCAGGACCTCCTCTCTCCAGACTGAGACCCGTCAGTACCAGGACCTCCTCTCTCCAGACTGAGCCCTCTACCAGACCCCCTTCCGACTGGGGACAGACGCAGAGTTCTACTCTCACGTTTCCTCTCAACACCCCCCCCACCCCCACCCCCCCCCAAAAAAAACCTGAGAAGGTGTGAATGTCTGGAAGATGAGATCATATGAGTAGTTTCTGAGTAAAAGGTGTGTTCACAAACCTAATGATCCTCTCTGGCAGGCCTCCATCTATCTCTGACAGCATCAGAGACGGCGAGTGCCCAACTGAAGCCGTTATTGTTCCTCCCTGTTTTTCTACCGCTCCACAGAGACTCAACACATCGAGTGTTGATATCGAGACTTCCACCACAGACTCGCCTTGGGCAATGAAAACAAACTGGGTAAATTCCAAGCGAAGGCACGACAACTATTTCATCGCAGGGAAAAGAGCCCTATGGAGAAGGCAATGATTAAATGTATAAAAACTAATATGTACTGTATAGGGTGAATTTCCGTAATCTGGGACAGGTTTCGCATTTTGTCATCGGAGCTTCCTGATTGACTAGTGCACTGACACGTTCTGTGCCAACAAAACAATCACCTTTTGTGATTTTAGTCACAGAATATCAATGCTAAACAAACCTAGGGTAAAAGTTATCTGGACTAGACATTGTCATAGAAGGGAAGAAAACGCTCTGGAGTTTAAGTGTCCTACATTACCCAATGTCCCAGATTGCCCAAATTCACCCTATATATATATATATTTTTTTTTACAGTGATGATATGGAAGTTGCCCTCCTGTTGGAGTGTTCGGCGCTCCAACGTCTGAACACTCCAACGTCTGAACACTCCAACGTCTGTTGACAGATGCCATGCTTCTGGCCCTTCCTTCTTAAAGGGGCCCACACTCATAATCTGATTACAGATTAACCTCCAACCCACTAGGAGACCAGCGAAATCCCCGCCCTGCAACTCAGTCTCTCAATACCATTCCAGCTAAAATTCCTTCACCCGATTAATCTGGATTGGGCCGAGAAATTAGCAAATGGATACACACAGTACGATACAAGGCCTCTTTACCAAGACAGATCCCCCAACTGTCTTATCAAATTACTAAAGGCTTTCTTTACACATTTATACTTAGCATTTGCGTTGTGCTGTTCAACTTCAGTTCAACTGCCATTATCAGGTTTAAGATTTTGTAAAAAATACAAGTAAAATAATTGCTGCCTTCTCCATTGGATTGTCCCACACACTTTAGAAAACGACGAATCCTTCCTCCTCACTTTTTATTAAGAAAATGACATTTATCCTCAGTTGTTAAAAGATGCCGTCCCGCCCACATTCGAAGCCGAACCTCCGCCCCTGGAACCCACCTGACACGTCCAGAACCAGGTGAGGAGGAAGCCGTCGTCCCTGAAGACGTTGAAGATCTCCAGGACGCCTCGGGAGTATCCGAACACAGAGATACTGGCGTCAGACACGGCCAGGTTCAGCGTGAGGAAGTCTGTGGGCAGGAGGGACGTCCTCTGCCTGTACAGCACAAAGATCACCACGCTGTTCCCCAACCACGACATCCAGCCTGGACAGGGACAGGGACAGGGACAGGGACAGGGACACACAGCCTCCGTGTCACTCTGAGCAGTGACATACATGATCAAAAGTATCTGCAGTTTGACAATGTGTCAGTGTTGAAATGACTATAACTACCCCTAGAGGTGATTTCCTGTCAAAAGTGTTATTCAGAGTGACGGTCTATAAAAGTTTTTGGAGGCTGAAAGACATAGGCCCAGACATTATGACAGTATCGAGTACATCTAGGACACCACTGTAGTACAGACTGGATTTGTGGTCCCAAGCGTTTGTGCTCATAAGGGTCTCACACAGAGAAACTAACACTTTCATATTCTACTCGGTAATGTCTTGAATTACAAGTTAGTTGTCTTAGATTTCATCTAGGATGTCGACATCCGCTGGCAGCTGTAAAGCAATTTGTGACCACGAACACAAAAAAGGTGAAAAAAAAGACATTTCTATTTGATGAGACGTCCAGCACCTACCCAGGATCAGCAGGTAGACTCCGATCACCGTCTCTCCCTGTTCCGACAGCGGAGGCTCTATGTGGACCAGAGTGAGGTTGTTATTCCTCCATGGAATCTTTGGCGGGCGTTTCAGAATGATCTCCATGTTTGAAGTGTCGCTGCTACGGCATGAATCCGTCTCCTGGCTGACAGAGACCTGCCTGTAGAGAGACCTGCCTGTAGAGAGACCTGCCTGTAGAGAGACCGGCCTGTAGAGAGACCTGCCTGTAGAGAGACCTGCCTGTAGAGAGACCTGCCTGTAGAGAGACCTGCCTGTAGAGAGACCTGCCTGTAGAGAGACCGGCCTGTACAGAGACCTGCCTGTAGAGACCAAGGGAATCCCTCCACGCTGACTCCTAAACCCAGCTTAACACAGACGCTCCACAAACTGACGGTCCCAATGATGCCAAGCGCTCCTCTAATCCAATTGGTGCCTTAGCAGGAAACCAGAAGGGGATATTAGTGAGACGTTGGGAAAAGTCATGTAAGCCATTACGACATGAGATGGGATTGCTGGATTTCCTCTAATTCATTATATTCTCAGTCTGAATCAAGCGTGCGTGTGTGTGTGGTCGTGCATGTCTGTGTGTGTCTGTGTGTGTGTGTTGGCATCACCATGAGGCCAACATATGTCACTTGGACCTGTGGTGTCCCAGGTGGACCTGTGGTGTCCAAGGTGGACCTGTGGTGTCCCAGTTGGACCTGTGGCTCATGCCTTCATGGCTGCACAGGATACAGAGAAAACGTCCCAACGTGGGATATTTAGTGTTTTGACACTGTCTACTTGGGGAATAGAAACATAAAAAAAGAAACCTTTTTAAACATTGGGAGAAAAATATTTTTTCAACCTTTTGAAACTTTTTTGGGGAAAATATTTGTTCAACTTTTTTTTTACACACACAGTGAGAGAACAGAGAAGCCTAAAGCAGAGCAGACTACGATAGATTACAGTAGAGTTTAATATAGAAGTCTCATCAACGTTAACAACTAATTTCAAAAATATATTTTCAACCTTTCAAAACCGTAATTTTTAAAATAAACTTTTGCCTTGCTCCATGGTAGCTTCGTAGACTAGCTTAGGTTTGTTGTGCGTGATAGCCAGGAAATTAAAAAAGTCTCACAATGACAATACATTATATTGATTATGCCACCAAATACAGATTTAAACTAAAGTAACGAGCCTGACTTGAAAATGTAGAAAGCACAGATATTTGTATAAAACATTTAAGGAGTGAAAGTATAAAGTAGAAAAAGTAAAGTACTGATACCAGAAAAATCTACTTAAGTACAGTAAAGTATTTGTACTTCCCATCTCTGGTTTCAAGCACAGTAGTTTAGTCTGAAGGCTGGGTTTCTGTGTGTGTGGGGTGTGTGTGTGTGTGTGGGTGGTGTGTGTAACTAAGGAGGAGACCATCGGAAACAAAAAGCAATTTTAAGCACAAAACGTTCACACCGATGAAGTAAAGTAGTGCCTTTAAAGTTGACTTCTACCCAGAGGTGCCTTGATTATCTCTAATCACCATCTAGCCTGGGTCCAGCAGGTGAGGGGACCATTATCATCTTGATGGTGCTAACTCAAACCTCTAAACGTTCACATGTGGAACCGTGTACTCTCGGGGGCCACAAATGGTAAACTCAGCGCTGAATCTCTTCTCTGAGATGGGAAGTGCAGCCTTATAGTGTGTCTGAGAGATGCTGGATGTTGTGTTTTTACAAGAAAAAACAAGAAAAAATTCTTGGTTCAACAAACAGAAAAGTTCAGAGCAAACAAACGTGTGGAACTCCTCATCAGCTTCGTGTACGCGTCATCATCCTCATCAGACTTATCCTCATCTCATCAGACTCATCCTCACTCTCTGTATCTTCACTCCCAGACTTCACACCCTCCTCCTCCATCCTCCACACCTCCAGCACCCCTCCCCGCATCCCCTCCCTGCTCCACCCCATCCCTTCCCCCCACACCCCGCCCCTCCTCTCCCTTCCCCACCCTCCACACCGCACCTCGTCCCCCCTGCCCCCTCCCCCGGGCCCACAGTGAGAGACTCTGTGGTAACACACCTCCTGACGGGGTAACCTGAGCCCTCCTGGTCTGCACGGTCACAGTGTCCTTCTTGTTCCCCTGCTCCGGCCTCCACACAGCAGCTCCGCTGCCGCTCAGGATGTGGAGGGAAGGGCCTGCCAGCCGCCTCGCTGCTTCCGAGTCTCCACCTCAAACCCTCCACCTCAAACCCTCCCTTTGAGCTCCGGAGAGAGCAGGGCCCTCCCTCCAGGCAGGCCGGGGAGTAAACCTCTGACCCAACCTGTCACCCATCCAGCTGCAAACACAGCTCCCAGTCATCCCCCACCCCCAGTCATCCCCCAGCCCCCCAGCTCCCAGTCATCCCTCACCCCCAGTCCCCCAATCATCCCCCACCC
Source organism: Mallotus villosus (assembly GCA_903064625.1). Taxonomy (NCBI): domain Eukaryota; kingdom Metazoa; phylum Chordata; class Actinopteri; order Osmeriformes; family Salangidae; genus Mallotus; species Mallotus villosus. The sequence goes on from CAEFZP010003026.1 coordinate 164,147, forward strand.
CCAGTCCCCCAGTCATCCCTCACCCCCGATCATCCCTCTCCCCCAGTCCCCCAGTCATCCCTCACCCCAAGTCCCCCAATCATCCCTCACCCCCAGTCCCCCAATCATCCCCCACCCCCAGTCCCCCAGTCATCCCTCACCCCCAATCATCCCTCTCCCCCAGTCATCCCTCACCCCCAGTCCCCCAATCATCCCCCACCCCCAGTCCCCCAGTCATCCCTCACCCCCCCCAGTCATCCCTCACCCCCAGTCCCCCAATCATCCCCCACCCCCAGTCCCCTAGTCATCCCTCACCCCTCACCCCCCCAGTCATCCCTCACCCCCAGTCCCCTAGTCATCCCTCACCCCCAGCGGCAGCCCCCACGCCCGGACAAACAAGGCCGCAACGTTGCGGCGATCCCCGCGTCCCCCGCCGTCCACAAACACAGAGGTCGATCTGTGGCCCCTGTGAGGAACAGTTAAAAGTAATTACCGTGGTAACGACGGTAGGATTTTATGTACTGCCGCCAGTGTGTAACACCTGTTGTCGCCAATAAAATATTTTACAAGGCAAGCTTCTTACGCTGTACCAGGGAGTGGAACGAGATCCTCAGAATGAGCTGCAACCTCAAAGATACTCCTTCTGAGGTGAAGAGGTCACGACGCTGACAGCCAGGCGACTGGAGACAAAACCCTTCACCTGGCCTTGTATAACAGCTGTCAGAAGATTACAGTGTTGCTAAGCTGACTGGCCAGAGGTCAAGCAGGTCTGGAGTCCGGTATGCAGGGATAACCTGTGACTGTGAGTGTCAGACAGGGTCACACACTGCCAACCGGTAGCCAAGCAAAAAGCTGCAGATCTAATCCACAGAAATAGTTGTCTTGAGTTGGTGTTGAGGTGGTACATGGCCAGTGTGTGTGTTTGTACCGTGCTGTGCGTACACACACTGGGTCTGATACTCAGGTGTGTGCACGTGTCTGGAAGTGGTGGACCATGATTATACTGGACCAACCCCCTCCTACATTTACTTTGGCATCGAATCGGAAAGCGTTTGCAATCGCTGTGCTGCTCAGCCACAGAAGACCACTGTGGCGTCGGGGATTATGATGACTGCCTCTCAGGCCCGTCGCAAAGCTTGGGATGTAAGGTTAAAGGCTCACCAGTTTCCAAATGGAAAATCCCAGACACAGATGCTATTATGAAGCTGCATGTTGGAGGCAGAGTCCTGGGCTGTCTGAGCCCGACAGAGCCTCTCTTCAGTGGGGACATTTACCAGGGCATGGGACCAATATAGGTGCTCTTTAAAGGGGTACACTTGGAGGTTGGAAACGGGAGAAACGTTCTCCGCTCCCCCCACCTCTGTGCCCTGCGGGAGGTGCTACACTCACAGGGGCTGCTTGTACCCACACCGACATCGTCAAAGAAAGAGGCTGGGAAATGAATTTGGGGATAAAAATGAGTAAATTGCGACTACTTCATCCCCTCGCCCTCACGCCCCTGCATCACCCTGCCCTCACCCCCTGCATCCCCTCGCCCTCACCTCCTGCATCCCCTCACCCTCACCCCCTGCATCCCCTCGCCCTCACCCCCTGCATCCCCTCGCCCTCACCCCCTGCATCCCCTCGCCCTCACCTCCTGCATCCCCTCGCCCTCACCCCCTGCATCCCCTCGCCCTCACCCCCTGCATCCCCTCGCCCTCACCCCCTGCATCCCCTCGCCCTCACCCCCTGCATCCCCTCGCCCTCACCCCCTGCATCCCCTCGCCCTCACCCTCACCCCCTGCATCCCCCCCCCTCACCCCCTGCATCCCCTCGCCCTCACCCCTGCATCCCCTCGCCCTCACCCCCTGCATCCCCTCGCCCTATCCCCTGCATCCCCTCGCCCTCACCCCCTGCATCCCCTCGCCCTCACCCCCTGCATCCCCTCGCCCTCACCCTCACCCCTGCATCCCCCCCCCCTCACCCCCTGCATCCCCTCGCCCTCACCCCCTGCATCCCCTCGCCCTCACCCCCTGCATCCCCTCGCCCTCACCCCCTGCATCACCCTCGCCCTCACCCCCTGCATCCCCTCGCCCCCTGCATCCCCTCGCACTCACCCCCTGCATCCCCTCGCCCCCTGCATCCCCTCGCACTCACCTCCTGCATCCCCTCGCCCTCACCCCCTGCATCCCCTCGCCCTCACCCCCTGCATCCCCTCGCCCTCACCCCCTGCATCCCCTCGCCCTCACCCCCTGCATCCCCTCGCCCTCACCTCCTGCATCCCCTCGCCCTCACCCCCTGCATCCCCTCACCCCCTGCATCCCTCGCCCTCACCCCCTGCATCCCCTCACCCCCTGCATCCCCTCGCCCTCACCCCCTGCATCCCCTCGCCCTCACCCCCTGCATCCCCTCGCCCTCACCTCCTGCATCCCCTCGCCCTCGCCCCCCTGCATCCCCTCGCCCTCACCCCCTGCATCCCCTCGCCCTCACCCCCTGCATCCCCTCGCCCTCACCCCCTGCATCCCCTCGCCCTCAACCCCTGCATCACCCTCGCCCTCACCCCCTGCATCCCCTCACCCCCTGCATCCCCTCGCCCTCACCCCCTGCATCCCCTGTCCCTCACCCCCCTGCATCCCCTCGCCCTCACCCCCTGCATCCCCTCGCCCTCACCCCCTGCATCGTGTGGTGTCCTAGACCGAGGACTAGGTACGTGATACCTGCAATATCCTCTTTCTCATCAAATATTACCCCTGTCGTAAACAGGATGTGCATGTAACAGGTGGAGTTCCTGTTTGCTCATGCCCAGGCTGCTGGTTTGGCAGACGGAGGCTGAAGTCAGCGTAGACCCCAGCTCTCAGAGACTGTGGTACAAAGACAGTTCTGTTACTCTCCCATCACTCCTCCTCACAGTCCTCGCTCACAGCAAGGCAGTCCTGCAGTTAGAACTGGGGCCGTACAGTACAGCCCTGCTGAAGACTGAAGCACAAACACCTTTGCAAATACATTTTCTAGAATGTACACAACACAAATTGTGTGAATTTGTCGTCATGAGAATGCGGCCTATCAAAAATATAAACTGTAGATCACTTATCTACAGGTGGACTCATTTGTGACTAGTTTCAGAGAAACTGATCGCATTATGAAAGAGTTCCTTCATGTAAACCAAGACTGACTTGGTTTGGTATCACGGCTTATGGGTTTAAAGTATAAATCGATGTGAACTGTGCACATGGCCTGTGCAGAGTCCGGGGAGGAGTGGGGTTTTGTGGCTCAGGGTTTTTGGCTCCGATGCTCGTACAAACATACAGGAAGCCACTCAGTAACTGCCAGCTTCTATCCAGACCCACAGTTTATTTAAGCAGGGAACTTATGTAAGTAGGACTCATTTATGGTCGAAATCACGCGTTCCCTATGGAGACTGCTCATCACTTCAGACATGGAAGGATATTTAGTCAGAATGTGAACTGATTTCCTTCAGGAAATGGGCAAGTGTAAATGAAACTAACCATCCTGCAAGGGTATGGATGGAATCTTGTGATGTCGTGGGTGACAGCTTCCCCCGAGCTTACAGTACCCAGCCCGCGGACACACACAGGCAGTCATACGCACACACACACACGCACACACACACACACACACACACACACAGAGCTCAAGGTAGGAGGACGTGTTTTGTTTCTGGGGCATGGTGCCCACCATCCTGCTCTCCTGTCAACTTACTGATGTGAGCCCTCACCTGTCTGTACGGTACTGTCCCCTCACCTGTCTGTACGGTACTGTCCCCTCACCTGTACAGTCCCCTCACCTGTGCTGTCCACACACCAGACCTGTCTAGCTGGAAGCCCTTCTTAATGCGGTTGCGGAGGGGATGGACAGCCAACCTCCCCAGCCTTTTCCTCGGTTGGGCTTCAGTCTGAATGAGGGGTCTGTCTCCCTGGCTCCTGGTTCCTCTCTCCTGCTCTGCCGAGGGGATTAGGGCAGTAGTCTTCTCCTGGAGCAGATTAAACCAACCTGACATGCCTCCTGGTCTACGAGAGCTGACCTGTCCTGATCCTGCTGTGGGGGAACACAGAGGCCCCTGAGGAAGGGTCAACCACTGCTCCCCGCTGTCACTCAGGATCACAGTCACATCAAACATCCTGACCCCCCCCGCCCTCCTCAGGTCAGTGGTTTGGCCCGTGTGTGACAGGGCGTGCAGAAGTAACCATCTCCATCCTCCCTCAGTGAGAGGGGTGTCGTCCCTTCAGAGAAGACTCCTTCACCTGGTGACCTCTGACCCACTGAGTGATTCTGTGTCTGTCAGGGATCACAGTAAGGCCGCTTGACAGTAACAAGACGAGGCCAACCCAAATGGCCTTGCTTTCCCCACACATGTGCCGCGGAAAATACATTCTTATTGGACCAGACTGATCGAAGCACATAAATATTATCCAGGTTTCAGAAAATAGTATTTTAATCTAGTCTTTAAGATCTTACATAGCACAGTAATGTTTTGTGCAACACGTTTGGTAGAAACCTTCAACTGGATCCAGGTGAGTTGATCCGGGTGTGAGTTACAGGACGGCTGTTTCCTTTCCACCTGGACAACACACCTGCCAGAGGAGGCTCATCTAAACGCCCACTGCCCAGCTGCGGCACAGCCGGCATGGGCTGAACCACTGCCCAGCTGCGGCACAGCCGGCATGGCCTGGACCCTGGCATCAGCACACACGGCGGGCTGCTGTTTCCTGGAGATGTTAACAGCTCAGGCCTTGTGGAGGGAAAGAGCCGCTGCTCTCGCTAATCCACGGTAATCCTGTATCCTCACCTCGCTGAGATCTGTCACTCACTTGAACGTGTTCTCAGTGGCGTCCTGTGTTATCTCACACAAGGGTGTGACTGATCAAGAGGACATGACAAATCTTAAATAGCAAAGCAGAGGACGGCTATAAATTCATGACGATGATGGGAATCGTGACAAGTGGAAATGTATCCATCCATTGAGTCTCCATGCCATGATTCAGACAGACCCATCTGTGATGCCTCCTGCCTCCACCCTCCTGCCTCCACCCTCCTGCCTCCAACTTCCTCGTCTCACCTGTTTCTAGTCTCCTTCCTCCTCCCTCCAGCCTCCTGCCTTTTCCTTCCTGCCTCCACCCTTCACACCATCTGACCTCACGCTTGCTGACGAGGTCATGCCAAATATATCCATGCCAAATATATCCACCAGCTTACCCGTCTCACATGGAGATGCTGGACTGTAGATGCTGCTGCTGCTCCTCATTCACTGCTCACTGGAGGCCACTGGCATTGCTAAAGTAAGAACACATTTGAAATGGTTTAGCGTATGCGAGGTGTTTAGATCGAAGGGAAATACCAACAACCCATCTGAGGTCTGTGCTTGTGGAAGCTTGCTTTGAAAGGGGAGGTGGGTGATGGAGGTTAACAAGGGAAACCCAGGGTTGGTTGTGGCTGAGATCTGTCACCTCCAGGCAGATATACCAGCTCTCATCCCCCCTTGAAGGGTAGGACGGGTCTGGAGCTGATGATTACGCTGCTGTGATAGCGCTACCTGTGTAATCGTACACAGGCTGCTCCAGACGGATGCAACTCCATTAAACATGATTAACTGCTGTTCCATCTTCACAGCACCCAATAAACGGTGTCGTTACTCACTTATCTCACCTCTGTAAAGGTCTGTTAAACATTTAAGATGAACGGGGATCTAAAGTGGAATCAGGTTTAGACGGTTCACCACTTGCATTCCTGCACCTTTCCTCTTCTGCAGCTCTTCCTGTTAGTCAGCTCCCGTCAGCCTTCCCTCTATCAAATCTATGTTTAAGTTTCATTGCTACTTCATTCTTTACAGGCTGTATTTACAAGCCACAAACATTCTGGGCTTTCGCTATTTTATTGAACGTTCTGTAACGGCAGACCAACAACATCTTGACCCCGGCTCCCCTCGCCCTAGCCTCATGAAGGTGGGGCACGCAGGAATGGTGGATGAAAAAAAAGGGGTTCCAGAGGTCATGTGACAGGTCATGTGATAAGTCAGACATGCTTTCAGGAAGGCTTCATGCTCCTTGACAGCATAGATCCAGAGGGCTTTACTTGTTTGACACCCCCTTCCACCTCTCTCTCTCTCTCTGTGTCTCTTCTCTGTCTCTGAATCTCTCTCCCTCTCACCCCATCTATGTATCTCTCTCTCTCTTCTTGCTATATCTCTCTCTCAGTCTCTGTATTCTCTCTCCCCTCAGCCCTCTGTCTGTCTAGTCCTCCGCCGAAGCAGACTCCACAGCAGAAGCAGCCTCCACAGCAGAAGCAGCCTCCTCAGCAGAAGCAGACTCCACAGCTAGCATGGCAGGACAACCTGAAAGGGCCTCAGATCATGAAGTCATGGACACGGCATGACTCAGGCGTGGACGAACCACGACTGAAGAGAACAACTGCATCTTCTCTCTGTCTGACAAACCGAGAACGACCCCACTCGGGAGGAGACAGTGTCATAACTGAATAAGGAGACCTGGAGAAAAGGGATGAGATGTGGATGAAGAGAAAAGGTAGATAGAGGGAAAGGTGTGTGTGTGATCATTAACATGCAGTGCAGGGAGAGACAGAGAGGGGATGTGAGACACAGAGAGATGAAAGAGCTCCAGGCCAGTTCCTGGGCTACGAGCCAAGACAGTCCGCTTTGAAACATCCCGATGGAACTTAACCTCACCCCAGGCTTGTTCTCAAACCATGACGCAAATAGACTTTGATATCCCCCGCTCAAACACATGTTTAATCGTCCTCACCCAGGCTCCTCCATGCTTCATGGCACATGTGTTGTTGCGTGCCAGATGATAAACGGGCAGAAGGTGGGATCTGCAGAGGGTGAAATCGACACTGACAGAAAATTTCAAGATGACTTTCTGGTTGGATAGGTGACAAAATGTTCTTAAGTGTGATTATTTGATTATGTTGAGTGTGAGGTGATCCCTGAATAAGGATGAACCTCTTCAGGATGAGGAGAGTTTAAGCTGCTGAAAGGAGGATTTAAAATAAATAAATAGAGGATCATCTCATTATGACTTATGTCATGACTATGTGACTAGGTGTACTGTACTGTCAGGTTGAAATCAAACTTGCTACGAGTATAATGCTAGGTAACTTAGTTGGGCGGCTAACTAAGCTAGCTAGCTACAATTACAGAAAAATAACTGTGGGGAGGGCCGGCCCAAGCCTTTGTGGGGCCTGAAGCAGAATTGATTTGGGGGCACATTGATTTTATAATTATTATTTTTTGGGGCCCCGCTTATTCGATGGCGGCGTTTATTTGAGGGTGAAGTCTAATCTAAGAAACACGGTATTCTAGGCTATCTGCGCTAGCATGCTAACGTGTTAGTTCGCTACATTAAATGTTCTTCTAGATAGTTTGAACAGTACGGTCTTTCTAAATCACCAATTAGGCAACAAGCAAATGTCAATGTTAGTTAGACTACCTAGCTCTGCCTTTTGTTAACGCTGATTTACAAGGAATGCAAGAACAGCTAGCTAGATAGCTAAAACACCTCGACTACCTACTGTAGCCATCTAAACAAGTTTAGCTTGCTAACGCAAGAGCAGCTGCTTCTCTCAAGTTTTTTCAATAGATGATCTAGACAGGCGTTAGCAATAGGCTAGACTGCTTTCCGTTTTCTGGCAATTGTTTCGTAAGCTTCCCTTCGAATGCCGGATAACAGCTAGTCTCTAGCTAGCTAGAATCATTTGCTAAGTAAGGTATGTTGATGTGATATTTGAAACGCATAGCAGTGGACCCCCGAGTGCAACACAACAACTTGTGTCACAAGAGAATGTTCATTAAATTGACATGCTGCTACTAGGTATTTCAGGACATGCTACTCCTACCGTATTTCTGGGGGGGCGTTTATAACACAATGTTTATTTTTGGTGCGACGTTTAATCGAGGGCAGCGTTAAATCGAAGAAACACTTATACACACAATTATAAAACAATAATTTCACGTTCTCTTGGGGGGCCTCTGGTGGCCACGGGGGCCCTAAGCAGCCGCTTAGTTCGCTAATGCCTTGGGCCGGCCCTGACTGTGGCGACCGTTGGAAATATTTGGAACTCCCTCTTCAATGGGCTAGCGATCTCCAGGTGACCCTGCGCCTCCCAGAGAGAGAGGTCTTCTCTACAAGCACAACCATGACCAACCGTGGCAAAAGAAGGATTTATGTTTTGTATACATTGGCTGTGTTACCTGCCAGTCATTCTAGAATATTACACCAACTCGTAGATGTTCTTCAAACAGGCTGAGGTATTGGTGAACAAGTGACAACAGATATTATATCAAAGTGTCAACAAAACGTACACAGGATATACCTGAGTAGCAGAAGTTCAAAGGGAATTTTCTATGAAACCTGTGGGCCCTCACATCACCACAGAAACAGTTAATTGCACATTTCAAGAAGCTGTAAGTGGCTGCAAACAGACGCTTGCAGACAGGGTCCAATCACTAACCAGTCCAGGTGAAGTGTTCTGACAGCTGCTAGCCCACCTCCAGGCATGGAGAACACAAGTGACTGTGGCCTCCATTGTTTTGGAATTGTTGCCAAGCGCCAATAGAAGCGACAACTGATGGCATCATGTGATTCTTTCTCCACACAGGGACAGCATGTATGTGGGTTGTTGGCAGGTTGATGGAGGTTTAATATGAATTCTACAAAAGTAGTTACTGGGGCTTTCTCCTCCTAATGGAACTAGCTCCAGGTGGTCACCGGCCAATCAGTGAGTGAAGCCAGGTCAGTGAACAGGTCAGCTGACTTTAATCCTCAGCGACAGGTCAAAGGTCGACGTTGACTGGCTAAGAAGGGTGATGAACCTACGCTAGAGGTGGAGGTCAGAACTGAGGGAGAGAGAGAGGAAGAGAGAGAGGAAGAGAGAGAGAGAGGAAGAGAGGGACAGAGGGGAAGGGGAGAGAGAGGAAGAGAGAGAGAGGGGAGAGAAAAAGAGAGAAGAAGAGAGGGACAGAGGGGAAGGTCAGGCAGAACATTGCTCTTATGAAAACACACTTCACTGCACTTTCACTTTTCATCAGGAGCGCTGGCTTCTCCCAGGCTGGAGGAATGCACCGCCCCAGGGCAGCCTGCAGCTCACCCCGACTCCACGCCCACCCCCCCCGCCCCCCTCATGCCCCTCATCCCTCCGCCCCCCCACCTCCCCCCTCATGCCCCTCCCCCACCCACATCCCTCCGCCCCCCCACCTCCTCCCCCCCCCCTCATAAATGTATATAATGAGAGTGTATGAGTGTATTTATTGACTATATATCATAAACTTTTGGAATGCGAGTACACGTTTTTATATAACGACAGTATGTGAGTGTAGATATTGAGTGTGTGTATATAATGAGTGTGTATAACGACACTGTCATTGTGTGTTGGTCGAGTTAGGGCATGTGTGGCTAAAGACTCTGCTGTATGGCTACTGGGCGGCTGCATGCGTAACCTAAATGGTCGCAGCAGTGTCAAAAATGTGCACAATGGAGATTATTTTTTCATGTTAAACTCCCTTGAATTTAAAATACTTTCTCTTTATTCCCTGCCTGGTTGATCCCATTGGGACACCTGCATAAAACTAGCAGCATTCGAGGACTGAAGCTCTATAGATTATTATTACTGGTTTCTTGTTTTTATTTTTCTGGCTTGTTTTATTTTTCACTTCCTTGCTATACCGAGTTATATCACCTCACCGTTAAATATAAGCTTTTCATTACGCTTCACTCCTGCTCAAGTCATTCTGTGTCTCGAGCTTTACCACCAAATGGAAGAATTCTAAACTGTTTTGGGAAAAGACACATGCACATACGAACACACACACACACGCACACACACACTATGGGACAGCACATCACTGTATAAACAAACTGTGACCAAGAAAAATAAATGTCTTCGCACAGGACAGACGCGGCCATTGGACATGAGATTAGATTTGACTTCTGGTCTCCCTAGAGCCTGAAAGATAACACTGCTGTTTAATCAAGTTATAATGTGGTTCTCCAGACCGCTGGGACAGGGAACCCTGAACTGGGGAGGGGACACACTCAGCCCTGAAGGAGCACCACTGTGTCAAGGCTTAAACCCTCCTTTAAGCCAGTGGTGATAAAGCCCAAACCTAGCCCAAGGAAATCCTCAGCAAATGGTTGAACAATTAACAATCAGCCTTTTCTTGAAAGCTTGTCAAGCTCACTGCCAGTCTCACAGTCTGTGGACTCAGATGTATCAAGTGTGTCACACACTAGGCTATATATAGTCACACACTACACTCACTATATATAGTCAAACACAACACTAAATATATACTCACACACTACACTAAAATCACACCCTATACTAATTTGTATCCAACCCTGTAGGCCTACGTGATATCAGGACGCACTCAGAGCATAATTCTTCTGCTGAATCGGTGGATGTGAGATAGAATTGAGTGCGCGTGAGTGTGCGCATGAGACACATGCGTGACTCATAACAAACCGCCACATCCTGTTTTGATAAGGGACCACCTAAAGGTGGTCTGTTTTCTCAGTTATAGTGGTCCTCTTACTGTTGGCTATTATTCCTCTCACTGCTGGGTGGCCTGGATTAACAGAGGTGTCAAATGATCACCCATCCTGTTTCACAAAAAGCAGCGATCTTGGCCATACCATCATGGGTGTTGAGGCCCCCAGGGCTAAACAGGCTGTCTGTCACTCGTTGGTCTGTTATATTTGTTCCCTATGGATAATGTAATGTAGCCTAACATGTCTTTTGAAGTTTCTAACAAAAATCGGGAAACGGAAGCCATCTCCTTGAAGCCGACCTGTTAGCGGTCAATGAAAAAAGCGAGAAGCCGCACACTCTGAGTGTAGGGTTAAGAGAGCAATAGCTAAATGTTTTCTGGTTATTAAAAGTCACGTTTATAACTTCACCAGTTCTAGACCCGGCCAAATTTCCCCCCGGAAATACGTATCACTGTCATTTGTATAATAGTCAATAGGCCTATGCCTGGCTGATAGCAAGCATACCAGTGGCGATTTTAGATTTGTTTTAGGGAGCGAAGAAAGACACACAAGTAAAGAACCAGCAGCGAACTCTAATGAGTTTATGGGGGCCTGCCACAAACTAGTCCTCAGACACAGTGATGAACAACACAGTAACACTACAAACCGCTGATATAATCCTGCTCTTTGGCCTGCAGATGAATGAAAGAGCCTCTTCAGTCGTGACATGTAATAAAAACACTCAGTTTTCTTCTCCCCTGAGGGGAAGACAGCAGCGGAGTAGCAGTGACTGGATACACACGTTTCTATCTGTGTGTCATACACACTGGACAAACAAGTGTGAGTGTTTTGAATAGATTCCAATTAAATTTAATTCTCCTGTTACCTACAGGCAGCACACAAAGTAAAGGTGAGGTGACTACATATAGCTTGAGTTTATATCAAGAATCTTAACTAACACATACATTTTGTAAACTGACAAGCCCTATCATCACACAATCAGAGTGCTGTTTTGTTAAGGACAGATGTTCCCAGACAAAGGGTTATTTTTTTTCTAGCATTTTCTCTATACTTTTTTTCAGTACCGAAGACATTTGCACAGACCTGTACATGTTCACACATGTCGACAAGACTCGACATCCCTCTGAGGTCAGGCTGAAGCCATGGCTCACGCGTGTCACACAAGGCAGTCACTCCCCTCGCATACAATGAAGACACCTGCACACTCGGTGTAGTACCACACCCTCCTTGACATCAAGGCCAATGCGGCAGCCTTTGTGAGGAGTTTACATGTGTACAGAAAAGGTGCTTAGAAAAGGAATCTCAAAGCCAGTCTTGACACCTGACACCTCGGCTCCTGTTATGGAGATGCTGTTGGAGATCGGGGAAGGAAACCTTTGGGCGCCATCTACTGGCAGGCAGTGGGATTTCAGGTAACAAACTTAGTTTTCCCTGGGGTGAAAGTTTTTGTCATTTGCCATTTGTAGGTGAAATAAAAACAGAAATAAATATTGAATACATTTAATGTATTTTCATAGAAGGCATTTCATACCAAACTGTTCCCTTAAGTCACGTAAACAGCAGCCGCTTGTAAACAGAATAATTTGCCGAGTGTTGGGGTCAATTAATTCCATAGCTAATAATTAATGTTTATTCAAGACTTAACCATATAGTATTATGTTCAGCATTAAATACAGTCACCCAGAAATTTGAATTAAATAAACAAGTTGTAAATTAATCAGATCACCATCGCAAATCAAGAGCAGGATAAAGCAGGGTTGTAATAAATGTGCTGCTATGTTGGGATAGATACACCAGGGCTGGTTCCATTAGTCAGACAAACTCAGCATTCTTTTAACCCTCATGCTGCCTTCGGGTCACATGACCTGGATCACATGACCCAAAGGTTCACAATGACCCATCGTTGTGCTGCGACAACTTTACCCAATACAAAAACTAATAAAAAGCATTTTCTTTTAACCCTGTCGCACTTTCTTTTTGTATGAGGTAAAGTTGTCGCAACACGTGGGGGGGGTCACAATGACTGAAGGGTCACATGACCCGAGGATAACACAAGGGTTAAACTAGGGATCTGTTTAAGACTGTGGAAGCTTCTGAACACTGAGCAGGTAATGAATCACTCACTAGCCCAAATTCTTTAAATATAAGTGCACGTATTTACTTAATAACTATCTCACTTCCGAAAGAAGTGTGTTCGCATTGGATCGGGAATTCAGATTTACACGGGTCTTTAAATGTTTTATATAGAATGACGCTTTGCCATTCCTGCAGTCATCGTCAGGACAACCAGAGCTGGTTTGATCAGAAGGCCGTCGTGTCACCGTAGTCTGTGTTCCAGCGGACGTACAGACCCAGGGTCTGAGGGCCGACACTGGGCTTGATGCGCTTCAGGGAGTCCTCAAAGTCTTTACACGTTATGTTCCGCATCTGCAAGACGTCCACATGAAAGGGGCAATTTTTGTTTGTTTGTTTGTCTCAATTTCATAGAAGTCCGAAACATACAGTGCTATAAAGCTTTTAGTTTTTTTGAAGCTGTTGCAAATATCATGATCTTACCTCACTTGCAGCCATGTTCTTAACCTGTTCCAGACCCAATTCTGAGAAAAATACAGAAATACACACATTTGACAAAACAATGAAAGTCTAATAAGTTGATTAAGCAGTCTCGGAAGGGAAAATGATGGGTTAGTTAACTGAAGATCCATCCTGCCATCCTCACCTCTGATTGGTCCAAGCGCAGCATCCTTAGCCAATGAGGTGAGATCACTTCCTGAGTAGCTCTCAGTCATCCTGTTAGAATTCAAGAGAGAGATGAATTAATGAGTGGATATTGTTATTAATAAATATATGGATGACATATGGAATAAGTAGATGCATACTTTGATAGATGTTTCAATTCCCTTTGGCCAAGAGGGTTCCCATGCTTTCCCAATAGATTCTTCAGCAGCGTGAATCGTGTCTTGGAGGATAAAAAGAAACATACTGTGAAACATACTGTGAAATAATCTTGCAATGCCAGAGGAACACAAGGTGAAAACATGCAGTATAACATGCAGTATAACATGCAGTATAACATGCAGTAAAACATGCAGTATAACATGCAGTATAAGTCGTGTACCTCTTCATTTGGTAAAGCTACATACACCCGCTTTGCAAAGCGCCTGAAAAGGTAAACACCAAATATTAAGTCAACATTTTTTTTTCATTACCCATAACAAAATTCTGCCAGTTTCACTCGAAGCATAGTCGTTACCTAAGCACTGCCTCGTCGAGTTCCTGAGGTCTGTTGGTGGCCCCCATCACCAGGACCCTGTCATCCCCTCCTGACTGCACCTGGGACCAGGACAAACCGACCATGAGACACTACAAGCACATGGAGCTTCTGGCTCGGATGGACGCGTGTCCTAGCTGTCAATATGTTGATTTTGTCAGTGTGGTGAGTGCAGCGTGGACGGTGCTGGTCGTCCTGTCCTTAGATATATATAAATACTAGATGTCTCGTCCGCGTTGCCGGCCAACGGAGTCGAACGTCCGCACATGGAGCCATCTTACCACAGGCAACTCGCTCACCCATAACATTGTGTTGGTGCTACATGTACTTTTTAAATAACCATAACTTGCTCAATTTTCAACCGATTTTTAAACGGTTTGGTTTGTTATATACGTCAGATATGTAGTTATGCCACTGCATACTTATATTCTATTTGTAAAAAAATATATAACATAATTAACAAACATAATCGAAGTATGCAGTGGCAAAACAACATTTCTGACGTATAAAACAAACCAAACCGTTTAAGAATCGGTAGAAAATTGAGCAAGTTATGGTTATTTAAAAAGTACATGTAGCACCAACACAATGTTATGGGTGAGCGATTCGCCTGTTCCAAGATGGCCGCCATGTGCGGACGTTCTAGACTCCGCCGTAAGACATCTAGTGTTTATATATATCTATGGTCCTGTCAGTGTGGTGAGTGCAGCGTGGAAGGTGCTGGTCGTTACCCCATCAAACTGGATCAGGAACTCAGTCTTCAGACGGCGACTGGCCTCGTGTTCTCCCTCCTTCCGCTCACACAGGAGACTGTCGATCTCATCTGTGTTTACGTGTTCAAACAATTCAAAAGAATCTACTTAATAGAGAGCGTGTGTAAAAGAGACCCAGGACATATTTTGCGTGTGAGTAATGACGATACCGATGAAGATGATGGAAGGTTGTAGTTCCCTGGCAACAGCAAACAAAGCCCTGACCAGCTTCTCCCCTTCTCCTACCTGTGACACACACAACACAGCCCAGTCAGCTGACGCCTCCAACACTGTCACATGATCTCTGCATCAGAGCTGCCTCACAGTCAAACCGCTCACATATTTAGAGGTCAAGGTGGCTGCTCACATATTTAGAGGTCAAGGTGGCTGCGCTGATGTTGAAGAAGACGGCGTTGGACTCCATGGCTACTGCTCTGGCCTGGTTAGGGACAGAAGGGTTGCGTGAATGTTTTTTCCTCGCTGACAGAAACATTTAGTCTGATTCCTGAGGCCCAACCTTAGAAGACAAACACTCACCAACATTGTTTTTCCGTTTCCTGGAGGCCCGAAGAGGAGGAGACCACGTGCTGGTGCTCTGAGGCCGGTGAACAGCTGAGAGAGCGGGAATCAGAGGTAAGAGACTGAGCAGAGCGCATGAACACCGTGGCTAGATAACATGAGAAGCATGTCAGGGGCTTACCTCTGGTCTGAGTGCCGGCAGGATGACGATCTCCTGCAAGGCTTGCTTGGCCAGCTCCTGTCCAGCAATGTCTTCAAAACAAACCGTGGCTCCACTGAGAAGGAAACACACAGTGTGTCTGTGACGCGTGCTACTCCACAGTCCTCCTTCATATTCCCCCCTAACAGCTTACAGGGCTGCTCTGCTGACAGTGTCAAGTGAACCTTTTCAATCTCACCTGTCCACGATTTCATTTAGGATCAGACTCGCCAGCTTGCTGTCCACGTTCTTAAAGTTCTTCATGTCTCTGGTAGGAGGCTGTCGAGATGGGGCCGGTCTGCCGTTTGGAAGCTTTGCTACTTTAGGTGTAACCTTCAACAAATACACACATATTACAATCTACATTAGTAATATCACAATCTGATATGCACACAGTATACACAAACTACTGGGTGGTACAGTTTAAGCAGCCATCGATGACAGAAATGACTAAGAACTAGATTGTTTCTATCAGGTGTGACATCTTCATATGATTATACCTTCATGCCGGTGGACTTGACCCCTGTTCTGACAGTGTTAGGTGGCTTGGTCTGGACTCTCTGGGCAGGCTGGCTCCTTGGAACTGGTTTTGGCTGAGAGGGGGGATGGTGTGATGAATTGGGAGAATGTGCTTTCTTTGCAGCTCCACCCTCTGCAAGACAAGATCATTGATTTGACTACAGGCTGGACGCACCGGGAAGAGCAGAATTATCTGAACCGCGGGCTGCTTCTGTGGTCAGGAATTAATGTATTTTTGAAAAGCTGACCTAACAATGCAATGCGATCCTTCGCCATTGTCAGATTGGTGACCATCTTCTCCCGAAGTCTCGTTGATCGTTCATATTGTTCTCCTAAAGGTGTAACAACACAACTATGAAGCATGTTAGGTGGTTGAGACAACCTGCTAGTTTATTGAGTTTAATTGACAGGCAGTAGCTACCTTGTCCTGTGACTTCAATAGATATACCCCGCTGAAGCTCAGCAATCCCTTTCTTGTACCACTCAACTGCTTCTTCCTTTACACCTGAGAGAGAGAGGGAGGGAGAGAGGCAATTTTCAGCTACAGCTCGACTTGACAACTATTTCGCCCATAGACTAGAGGTGATCATCCCTACCTTTATCATCCTCGTCAATCCTTAGAGCCACGGATATATATTCGAACGCCTGTTTATGACAGTTCTTAATAAGTTCGCCGTTGTCTTTGCAATTCTCCGCCCTCTTCATTTTGGCCGACATAGCTAGCTACAAATCAATAACAAACGCATTCGTGTACCTTGCTGGTTTAGACAATGAGCTACAGTAGATGGCCAGGCCAATCGGATGGAAGTTTAACTTTCTTCAGTAAAAGTTATTTTACTGAATTATCTCTTATTTCGTTTCATGTGCAAAAGCTGGAAGGTTTTTTATTGTATTAGGTTGTGCTCCATCATAACAAAAATGAAAGGCACAACAGGAAATGTACACTTCGCATGCGTGAAAAGGGTGTTTAGTTTTATGAAAGTGTAAAAACACTGGTCACGTGCCATGCATACTGGTCATAAACAAGCGGGGCGCGTGTACCGTGGGGCGACCCGATACATTTATTCCTGTAAAAAGAACTAGCCACGCCTACATAATACTAACCAATCGATCCTCTTAAGTATTTTCTTTAGTAGCCTATCCACATAGACTTACGTAATTCTAGAACTACTTTAACCACACCTCTTACCTGCTTTGAGAAATAAACGAATGGATGTTATGCACTGACATGCTTTTCAACCAATAAGCCTCTCTCTTTACAAAAACACAGACGGGTACAACGTTTTATATATCGGCGACAGACGATTTTGATCTGCTGGGCGGTGTTATTTGTACACACCCGAAAACCGCAAAGGTGACGCCAAAACATCGACCTTTGAATACGAGTTATGTTCTATAAAGAATGAATAAAAAACGGTATTAAGGGCTTCCTTAGCATGCTTACATATTAAACAAGAACATATGCGACGATGACATCGAACCACCTACTTTAACCTACTCAACCTATTGTGTGCATTTAGGGGGCGCCGGCTTACAAACCATGCGTACCCAATACCCGACTTCTGTCAAATCCAGTTTAGCTGTCCCACAGTGCTATTTTTGCTGGCAACAGACAAACTGGATCTGGGCTTTGTTCATCTGACACAGACACGGGCCTAGCAAACGAATTAATTTGACATTTAAAATATTTAAATTTCGTCCTTATCCCACCAGGTATTTTAGCTATTGTAAAGATATACAACTGGACATAAAATACCAGCTAGCTGAATTTCTAAAAGTTAGCTGGCTTGCTATCTTAAGCTGCCACCTTTTTGTGTTCTTCGACTTCCGCTGTTTTCATTAGTGTTCTGAAGACATTTGTTTTTCGACACTTTCACAGGTTTTTACTTTTTTTACCCGACAAGATTTCAGCTAACCAAGATAGGCGGGTCGGGAACTAAGATGTCGAACCGTGTGGTGTGCAGAGAAGCAAGTCACGCCGGCAGCTGGTACACCGCTTCAGGTACCAGTGTGACGAGCAAGCCAGTAGCAACTAAAACTGGGGGAGAAGGACTCGTTAATTTTCTTGTATCAAGCTCTGGCTCGCTAAAGTGGGGTTTAGTTAAGCTAGCTGGCTAGTTATACAAGTCTAGGCCAATGATTCCATTCCGTCAACGGAACATGCAGTTGATATGACTCGTCAGCTTGCTGGCAAGCTAGCTAGCTAGCTGTCGATTTTACATTAAACTTGTTAGTACCAGCAAGCTGGATGCCTATTTTGTTTGAGGTCCCGAAGACGATGTTCGGTCCATGAATCAACTTGAGACAAATGTCAGGACAATCAGGAGATTGTTCTCTCGAACCTGCTTGCTGTTATAAGACTTGGTTAGCTAGCTACTGACTGTACAGTACATACAAACCTCTCTTGACTGTTCTTTTGCTAGATTTAACATGCAAAGAAAAAGAAAAAAAATCGTGTCTCCAACATATTATTTATCTTGCATTTGTTTGTTATTTCTGCATGAATGTCATCAGTTAACATTCTTCACTTGACTATAAGTACTCAGAATACATTATGTATAAATATGGACGTTCCTCGTCCATGGAAAATATTTCCATTCCAGGACAGTCAGCTGTTATGAGACGGCACTAGGTTACTAGTCTAAATGTTACATTAAAACGAGCTTGCTAAAACAAACCTCTCGGATTCACTGCATGTAGATTCAAGCCAGTTTAGCGCTACTATCGGACGGTCGGTAGAGGGAATTTATCATGGCAACAACAACAAAACCGCTGTAATGTTGTCCTTCCTATTAGTTGGTGCAACATAAAGCTAGTGTCTAGTACTGTTGTATCTAGTCAGAAACAGCCAGGAGTACACAAGTGTGTCGTCAGATTTACAGTATGCTGGCATCCGTCTGACAGGGCTCGAGCATATTGCTGACCCTCTGTTGACATGTTTGCCTTGATCCCATCAGCCCTGGAACAAAGGAACGGGTACAGTCGCAAATTGATGGTTCATGTTGCTTTGGCTCCCCCTCCCCCTCTGACTAGCGGGCTTCCTCTGTGTAGACTAGCGAGCTTGCCAGTTTTTTGCCATTTAAGCCCGTCCTTCTGTACGTCACATCCGTACAGTGTTCATGTTTCATATTTCTCAAAGATTTGACTCGAACTCTGACCAAAATGACTATCCGTTCCTATTAGTCGGAGTGTGTGTCGGGGATTGTGGGGCACTCCACAAAATAACTATTAATGATGGTATTTGGCATGCTGATAAGTTAGCCCGACAGCACTAAGTAAATGTTTAAATTCATAAATCCCAAAAGGCAAAGATAAAGTGTCAGCTTTATCAGCTGTTTTACAAGCAGCCAAAGTAAGACGTATGAAAAAAAAGAGAGATGGTGTGGTGATCCGTCCTCAGTCCTTTGTTTCTGCTGCTCCTATAGGCAGATCCACACGGTCATGGATGTAGATCGACGTGGCTAGCTGATCAGGTGACGTGGCTAGCTGATCAGGTGTCGTGGCTAGCTGATCAGGTGACGTGGCTAGCTGATCAGGTGACGTGGCTAGCTGATCAGGTGACGTGGCTAGCTGATCAGGTGACGTGCCTAGCTGATCAGGTGTCGTGGCTAGCTGATCAGGTGATGTGGCTAGCTGATCAGGTGTCGTGGCTAGCTGATCAGGTGACGTGGCTACATGATCAGGTGACGTGGCTAGCTGATCAGGTGTCGTGGCTAGCTGATCAGGTGACGTGGCTAGCAGATCAGGTGATGTGGCTAGCAGATCAGGTGACGTGGCTAGCTGAGATGACACCTCAGAGGACCACAGCAGCATCTCTATAGGGGCAGTTCCGTGAGCATCTGTGAAACTTGCTTGTTAAACGGACTAAAATTGTATTTGATTCCTCACTTGTGTACCCATAGGCTAATCAGAACTACATGAGCGTTCCCCTCTGGGTAGGTGGGTTTCTCCTGTGGAAGTTTATCCAGTTCATTTGTATTTGAATTATCTCGAGAGCATTGTGTTCTTATGGGCCTGTGTACAAAACACAACCTGTTTCTTTTTATTAATGACGACAGCTATGATGAGTCATACCTGCTCTATGGTAGAGCACTCAGGAAATGGGTTTACTAACAGGAGTTGTGCAAAATATAACATTTTATTTAATGCAAAGTCTTTTATTATGTTAGTATTTTATGTAAAGTATTTTATGTAAAGTATTACGCAAAGCCTCAATCACTCCGTTAAAACGATTGGACTGATAGTATAATAACAAGAACATTGTTCTTCACCTCTACGTTGGATCGTTTCTGATTATGTATTTATAGAGACAATTAACAGTTTCTCTTCGTATCCAGGTTCCCAGCTGAATGCACAATTAGAGGGCTGGTTGTCTCAAGCACAATCCACCATCAGTCCCGCTCGGGCCATCATAGCACCGTAAGTTGCTGTAAACCTTGACATGTGTCCTGGTTTGTATTGGAGGCCTGTAGTGTGTAAATGGGATTCCCTGCCACCCCTTTTCCTCCTCAGGCATGCTGGATACACCTACTGTGGTGCCTGTGCAGCACACGCCTACAAGCAAGTGGACCCTTCAGTTACGTGAGTCATTTGAACACTCTCGTTATCCTTATGAAACGTGTCATCATGCAACAACTTATTAGCAGAAACGGACCTCTTGAAATACCTACTAGTAGAAACAGTGTTCATTATTTTAGATGTATGATTTATCTACCTTTCACCAAATCTGAGATATTCTTGCCTGAATGTGAACGGTTGGACCAGACTCTGGTTCAGACGCTAGTTGCCTGTATGTCAGTGTGCTGAGGTTGGACCAGACTCTGGTTCAGACGCTAGTTGCCTGTATGTCAGTGTGCTGAGGTTGTTGTGTTGTTGCTCTCCCAGTCGCAGGGTGTTCATCCTGGGCCCCTCCCACCACGTGCCCCTATCCCGCTGCGCCCTGTCTCCCGCGGAGATCTACAGAACACCCCTGTACGACCTCAGGATCGACCAGAAGGGTGAGACACCTTCCTTATCAGAAACGCATGTTCGTTTCAGAGGTTCCCACATGTCTGGAGTGTTAGGTTTAGAGAGGTGAACACCCAGCTGTCTGCATGGCCATCAAAATGAGGACTTGCTCAGCTGTGTTGTCCCCTGTGTCTGCACTGGGCACGCTGTTTAGTATTCTACTCCTGTTGTGCAGGACCCAGCTGCACAGGGCTGCGATACAGCTGTAAATATTCTCCTGTAACCAAACGACTCCCTGACAACAGCATGAAAGCCTTGGCCGTCCCTCTGTGCTGCCAGGCCCTGGTGGAGATCCCTCCTCCATTATGGTCCTGTCTGCAGTCAGGACTCGGTGGAGTTGTGTGCATGTTCAAGCCAGCCCTCTCCTCTGTCTCTGCAGTTTATGCTGACCTGTGGAAAACGGGGATGTTTGAACGCATGAGCCTGCAGACCGATGAAGACGAGCACAGCATTGAGATGCACCTGCCTTACACTGCTAAAGCAATGGAGAGGTGAGGGCCTGGTGTTGCTGGAGGGGAACTCACACATCTAGAAGATAACACATCATCACCACACTATCCTCCTCTGGGATCTGGCCCACGGTTCTTTCGTTTTTCATTTTCAGTTTATAGTGTTACGGTCGTCGTTCGTCTAGGTGAACAAATAAGGCTAAACACAGCGCTAACAGCGGCGGGCCCCGACCGGTGGTAAAAGTAAGGAGAGGTCTCTTACCCGCTTGCCAATGGCTACTCCCTCCCCGTCTCCTGCACAGCCCACGCAGCCGTTGGTTTGGCGGACAGCTCGCACGCGGTTGGTCGTCGTTTATGTTTTGGTGGATATCCAGTGCAAGGCGCGGTGGCACACCAAGAGAGTGTGGGTGGTAGGACGTCGGGGACAACCGGTCGATCGCAAGGTGGAGGTAGCTATGACCACTTCGGAGGTTCCCCCTTGCTACCGCCATCCGGGAGTTTAAAAACAATAAACCCCTCCCCTTAATTAGCGGGTCTCCAATCGGGAGTGTATCACTCCCCTTCCCCAATCACCACCAGGTGCAAGGCCGCCGCGCCACTAATGTTTTATCTTAAAAGTTACCCTAGAGAAAGGCCTCTAAACCTCCTCTCTCACCCTGCCACTAGGCGTGCGCATAACAGTCCTCCCCCCCCTCAAGAGAAAAGGACAACCCAAAATAATCCCAAAACACCAATATTTTTTTTCTTTTCGTATTTTCACTCCCCTAACACTAGGAGTCCACTAAAAACATGTCACAATACACAATGATCGTCAGTAGTAGTAGTAGTATTAGTCTACCACAGTCCGGGTAAAAATCACGTCCGATAAGTCTGGGGATCCCAGAAACCATGGCCAAGGGAGTTCTATCTCCACCTCAACCACCGTCATCAATGGGCATCACCACCGGATCCCTGAACAACGCCGGGTAGGCCCATACCATAGCACAATAGGCACCTCCCACGTTCAGGACATCACGTCTCGCCGACAAAAGACAAAGCATTGCCACATCCCAGTCCTTGGGGCACTCCACACCAAATCTCTGCATTGGCAAGGTCGGATGGCCCCTCTCACGAGCCCCCTGTAACTCGGGATGATAAGCCGAGGACAGTACCTGTGTGATCCCAAGCTCACACATGACCTTCTGGAACACTCCAGAGGTGAACCTGGTCGCTCTATCTGCCTGAACCTCTTTGGGCAGCCCCACAAGCGAAAAAGACTGCAGCCGCGACTCCCTGATCATCGGCGCCCAGATGTTACGCAAAGGGACCGCTTCGGGAAACCGCTTGGCCACCTCCTCAATGGTCAACAAATAGTCCGGCTCTTTCCGGGTTCGGGGCAGAGGGCCAACCCCCTCCGCGATCACCCGACCGTCGCTAACCAAACGCTCCCGGGAGATGGTGGTATCCCGTACTGGAGCCAGAGAAGGATTAGGGTCTTCCTTTACTGAACACAGATGCTCACACCCCACAGCCTGAGCAAACACTGTGTCCGCCAGACTGACCAGGTCCTCCTCCTCAGCAGAGGGCGAAACCCCCGGCCTCTCCTCAACCAGAGGCAGTACTGGAGCAGCGTGGGCTTCGGCTCTCTGGGTCTGAATCACCCCCTCAGGACGTTCTCGCCCCAGCGGCGGCGCTTCTGGGACTTCCAGTGGAGTGAAAACCACAACAGGGGTCACACCTACTTGGAAACCTGCCAAATCCTTGCTTAATAAAAGGCTAGTGCCTGGAACGGGCAGCGTGGGCACCACACCCACAGTCATTTGTCCAGTCACCACCTCAGGACGTTCTCGCACCAGCGGAGGCCCTTTAGCTTCGGGCCAGTCACCCTCCCGAGCCACGACCTCGAAAGCCTCAAAAAGGGTATCCACATCCTCCTCTAAGAATACTGGCATCAGAGGTAGGGCTGAACGAACATCAAAACGGGGCTCATAAGGGCCCCCCCCCACGGTTGGCCTTCAACCGGGCCAACTCCAACTGGGCCGACAGATTCATCTGCCGCTCCTCCCTCTCTGCCTGAAGGTTCTTGTCTCGCTCCTCCTCAGCCCACAACTCCTCCAACTCCAGTGTGCTAATAAGGAGTTTGGCCAGAGCGGGTCTCAGGGTACCTTCCGGCACTTCGACCTCCTGCTCTGCCGCCAACTGCAGCATGTGAGCTTTTGTCAGCTGTCGGAACTCTCGGCGGGAGGGCAACGCCATCCCCCCACCTAGATCATCTCGGTGAACAAATAAGGCTAAACACAGCGCTAACAGCGGCGGGCCCCGACCGGTGGTAAAAGTAAGGAGAGGTCTCTTACCCGCTTGCCAATGGCTACTCCCTCCCCGTCTCCTGCACAGCCCACGCAGCCGTTGGTTTGGCGGACAGCTCGCACGCGGTTGGTCGTCGTTTATGTTTTGGTGGATATCCAGTGCAAGGCGCGATGGCACACCAAGAGAGTGTGGGTGGTAGGACGTCGGGGACAACCGGTCGATCGCAAGGTGGAGGTAGCTATGACCACTTCGGAGGTTCCCCCTTGCTACCGCCATCCGGGAGTTTAAAAACGATAAACCCCTCCCCTTAATTAGCGGGTCTCCAATCGGGAGTGTATCACTCCCCTTCCCCAATCACCACCAGGTGCAAGGCCGCCGCGCCACTAATGTTTTATCTTAAAAGTTACCCTAGAGAAAGGCCTCTAAACCTCCTCTCTCACCCTGCCACTAGGCGTGCGCATAACAATAGTTTTATTTGAATCTTTTATGTGCGTGGTTTGTAAAACTGTGTGGAGGGGAACCTGGGTTCCAGCCCTAGGAGAACCAGACTGTTAGTGTCTGTGTAAGAACCCACAGCTCCCCTCCCCCACAGTGGAGGTTCTCCTGATTCATTTTCCTCGTGATTTCAGGTTCTCTGATTCATTTTCCTCGTGATTTCAGGTTCTCCTGATTCATTTTCCTCGTGATTTCAGAACCCCTGTGATTAATGAAGCGGCCACTAACGCTGACAAACTCTCTATTTTCCACTCTGCCTAAACTGGATGTGATTGGACAGCGGGGCGGGGGGGCTCCCCTGGGTGTCCATCGCTCTGCTTGATTTGTGTGTCTTGCCGCAGTCATAAAGATGAGTTCAGTATCGTGCCGGTGCTGGTGGGAGCGCTGAGCGAGTCCAAGGAGCAGGAGTACGGGAAGCTGCTGAGCAAGTACCTGGCTGATCCCTCCAACCTCTTCATCATCTCCTCGGACTTCTGCCACTGGGGTGAGTACCTGTCTGGAGGAGGGAGAGGGGGGGGGAGAGATGGAAGAGAGGGAGAGAAGATATAGGGAAAAGACAGGGAGAGAGGGGAGAAGAGAGAGAGAGAGAGGGATACAAAGATGGAGAAAGAGATCCTCCATTTCTAGAGTTCAGTCTACAGAAACTAACTCTGTGCTTCATTTTAGAATTTGTAAGATCTTTACTATTTAGCTGGTGTTTTTTAATCCGAGGGATGTACACATGTACTAAAACAAGGCGTAGGATGGATTCCTCTTCACTATCCAAGCTTATTTACTGAGACCTCCCTGCAGGTCAGCGGTTCCGTTACACCTACTATGACGAAGCTCAAGGAGAGATCCATAGATCCATCGAACACCTGGATAAAATGGTGAGCCCCTGCTGTGAGTGGTGTGTGTGCAGGTGTGTGTGTGTGTGTGTGTGCATACAGCAGGCAAGGTCAGATGTATTTCAGACACACACACGGTGTTACCAGACTACTTAGTTTGAACATATTTAGAATACATTCAGAAGACGAAAGATCTTTGTAGTTTGATTGTTTTTTTAGAACAGGGTTTAATCTTTGTCCTGGATTTGATTATTTCTTCAGCTCGGCTGGTACAAGATTAAACATCTCTCCACCTCTAATCTTTTAGAGTTTTACTGTGAATCAGTTATGTCTCCTTTCTACTGCCTCCACAAAATGACTTCTTCTCTGGTATTGTTCCTCCATAGGGGATGGGCATCATAGAACAGCTGGACCCATCGTCCTTCACCAACTACTTGAAGAAATACCACAACACCATCTGTGGACGCCACCCCATCGGAGTGCTGCTAAACGTACGTACAGTGTCACAATGACAACATGGCCGCCGGGGCTGTGAGCGTGTGGAAGGCGTGGCGTTCACTGACTGGTCTTGGTGGTTTGTCTCCTCTGCAGGCTGTGACTGAGCTGAGGAAGAACGGCTTAGAAATGAACTTCTCCTTCCTGAACTATGCCCAGTCGAGTGAGTGCAGGAACTGGCAGGACAGCTCCGTGAGCTACGCTGCTGGGGCGCTCATCGTCCATTGAGGGCAACTTTCTGGGGAACAACGTAGCTTCACCTTAACCCCGCCCCCCGCTCCGCCCACAACCTTCTATCGCCATAACCTGCCCTGGACACTTCCCCCTAACGACGCCCTCTCTGACACACACACACACACACACACACAACACACACACACACGCCTCATCTTCACAGAAAGGACCCAGACACTCACAGCTAACCTTAATTCCTGAGTCTCTTAGTGAGTTATATTTGTTCTCACCCCACATCCCACCTACCTCTCAGTTTGAAGTGAGCTCTTGATTGAAACTGTTTGCTTGAAGTGCAGTTGCAGTATGAGGTTGTTGCAGGTTTGTAGGGGACAGAATATGGGTGTGGAGCCAGGCTAAGGAGGGGGAGGTGGCTAAGGAGGGGGGGGGATTGCGATGACAGTAGTTGTCCTTTTTGGTTGTATTGATTACCGAGCAGAATTTAGAAAAGAAAAGTATAAATGATGTACCAAGCATTCATCTTTCCAGCTCCCCTCAGCCTTGTGCTCATGTAATCTGCTCGGGGGAAGGAAGAAGAATAAAACTACAGATGAAAAAGGAAAATAAATCAAGAATATTTTAATGAATAATATGAGACAAGGATTGAAATGAGTGTTTTGACTGACTACTGCTAGCTCTTAATCCCTAGTTAGATCATGAGACAAGCTTTGCAGGTCCGTAGCTACAACCATCGTTGTTAAAACAAGCTGCCTACTGGTTTAGTTCCTACAAAGGGCAACCAAGTTCACTAACCATCTGCTGTACAAAACCAAAAACCTTTTTTTTTAATATATATATATATATTACTCTCATATTAGTATATTCAAATATTAGCATTTCAAACCGATCCTTTGTTCCCATAATCTTTGATTTGATGGTTTTGTAGTTTGGCGTGGCATATTGACAGGTGATATGGTGTTAAACAAACTCAGTGTTTTCATACTAGCTTCAAAGACAATTATTTACTAGTGGTTCAGTGACAGTCAGACTGTACTCTGTCTTCAGAACATCCTCTAGTGGAACTCCTACTGTGGTCTGAGTGCAGCTGTGGGGACCTGAGTAGAGACGCTAAGATTCAGCTCTTAAGAAAAACACTATAAAAAAAAAGCCACAAACCCGTTTGTTAGTCGACTTGCTCAATATTTGTGATTTTACAATTATTAAGCCTTAACCGTCACCCCTAGATGCATAGTTGGAGTTATCCGTTGGTCAGGATGGTCAGTACAAACGCATCTCTCTAGTCTCCTGTGGTCATGCTGGCTAGCGGCTGGTTTCTGGGTTTGAGTGCTAGTATGTTCAATATTACCACATGGATACAGAACTCCCACTGACCTTCTGGAGGTGGAAGGCTAATTCAAGACGAGCATGTCTCACTGTGTGCTATTGTGCCTTGAATCACTGTTACACAAAGACATCTAAGGAGTCTGTTTGTATTGCTGTTGAGTCTTATTTAGAATGTGTACTACTTTTTTTGTAGTTTTTCCCCCCCCTTCTAAGTCACTGCTTAGCTAATCCCCAACATGGCCGCCAGTCACCCCACCACTCAGTGATTGGTCCATTGCTGATGGAGAACTGTGCCACTCAGTGATTGGTCCATTGCTGATGGAGACCTGTGATCGTCTTCCTCCAGCAGAGGAGGCCTGTCTCTGCTACACTTCTGTCAGACCCAGCCTGGACTACACTGTCCCTACTCACCAGGCTCTTTACCGCGTTTTTTTCTTCCTGTCAGTAATTGTTTTACGTATTATTATTGTTGCATTGAGAGTGAAAGGTCACAAGTCACAAACCTCCATAATGAAATATACTTAATTGCTCCCAAAAGGAGTTTTCTAATCTCAGGTTCCACAGATAAAACATCATTAAATGCTCTCAAAATAAGATGTAGGATTCATGTTACAAAAAAAGAAGTAAAATATACTGAAAATGAAGTCTTCTTGTGTCTTTTGTTGGAATGTTTAACGTTATCATGGTCTGTGATATTAGGATGTAATACACAATCTACCACCAGAGGGAGTTACGGGTTGGAGTTTCCAGACCTCAGTGCATTAGAAACCTCTAAACTATCACATTTTTATTTCTCATAAATCACCCTACTCTGCATGTGGCATTGTTTCAGAACACACTATAAAGGGTGTTATTGTAAGTTCGCTTTTAGCCGTGTGGTCGCGTGGCGGTTGGTGTCGGATGAGAAGCGATAGGAAATGAGAAAGCCAGACGCGGGTCAGTCGGTAGCAGATCCGCAGTGCTGCTTAGAGTGCTTCGGCAAGGCCGTCCAACAATGTGCTAAATAAACCCTAGACTAGCTATGTGCTCATGGCAGCTGCTCTGTGATTGCAGCCTGTCTGGCGATGGAAGCTGGTGGTTATGGGAACTGGTTAGTGACTGGAATCTGACTCAAATCTGCCAAAAATCCTCCCCGAACTACGCAGTTTAGATTATACTCTAGTTCATCGATCAGGTAAAGCGTTACATAGGACGGACGCATACATACATTTTGTTGTCATGGTTATTGTCAGGGCTCTCGGGGGGTGGTGCGGGTGATGTTTTCTGATTGGCATTTAACTCTGTATAACTCGAGACAATAATCTCGGCCGAAATCTTCGCTCAGTTTGCCTGCGCCTCGCCCATTGATAAACGGGACAAGTTTTCCCGTCGCCTACTTCTCAGCGTGAGAAATGGTTGAAATACGTGAGAAATAAAAGGTGCTGTGTGAGAAATGACTGAAAAGCGTCTCACGGTGAATGCCTGGAAATTGAGAGCCCTGTTATAGTTTTAAATATTATTGTTCATGTCTTGCACATATAAGTATTTAGATTGTTTGTGATTTTTTTTATTTTTGCGAAATATTTTCTTGCCGTTCTGTAAAGAGAAATAATAAGGGTTAACTCTTTGGCAGAACATTTCCTTCTTTGTCCATAATGGGTGTGCCTAATCCACAGAATTAGCATTCACACAGAATAAAGGATTATGTGAAATTGTACACATCATGTCAAGTAGGTCTACTTGTACTTTTAAAATCTGGTGATGCAAGTGTTTCGCTGTCTTGTTCACAGAGAAATCTTCGCCCCATTCGGAGTTGTTTCACCTGCCTCGCTTATATTTAGGCTACCTTAAAACTAAACATTCCGGACTAAAATAAGAATATCAATAGAAAGTGTACGATTCATGTCTTGTTTCCGTGGTGATACTGTAATACATCTACTTAACGTGACACATTTGGTTCGTGGTTATGGAATAAAAACGCCCTGGCTTCGTGCACGACAGGACGTCTTGTAGGCCTATCATGTGGTCAGACCACCCAAATGCCATTCTTCACCAGATGTTGGTCTCCGATGCCACAAGTGGATGGACGGGCAGCAACAGCTGAAGCTGGAGCAAGGCTGGCGGAGCTGGAGTCAGAGCGGGCAAAGCTGGAGTCAGGCGGTGCAAAGCTGGAGTCAGAGCGGGCAAAGCTGGAGTCAGGCGGTGCAAAGCTGGACTCAGACGGTGCAAAGCTGGGTCAGGCGGTGCAAAGCTGGAGTCAGGCGGTGCAAAGCTGGACTCAGGCGGTGCAAAGCTGGAGTCAGGCGGTGCAAAGCTGGAGCAGACGGTGCAGAGCTGTTCTCGGGCCCAGGAGATGGCATGAAGCAGCCAGCCCTCTATGGCGGAGAGCGGCTGGAACGGATTAAATGTTTAATAACAATGAAACAACAACAACATCCTGCAGACAACGACTTTGAAATCCTCTCTCATTTGGAACAATGGATGAGACAGTACAAGATGACGTGACAACGCGAGTTATTCAGATTGAGCCCAAAGTTGGGCCGATATAACTTGTTCACGTCAAGATTTGATAAGACAGACCAATAAACCGTGTACGATTCTTATAGTCAAACCAACTTAGATGATTACAGGGATATTGCAGACAAAGGTCAGTCTCGTGTCATCATGACCTCCACACTACATTTCTTCATCACAACACCAAGTCCAGTTTAGATCAAGCTGGATTTAAAGGAACTGTCTGATTTCCTCTCCATGAAGGAAACTGTGTTCACTCCCAGATCAAGGCAGAGTGAGAGTGTTGGAATCCACCAAACTACACTCTCATCAACCTCCCAGATGTTATAACGGTAAGTCCGGAGGAAGCAGGATGTTTGTTGTTCTAGGGCAGTGGTTCCCAACCCTGGTCCTCAGGGCACCCTGTCCTGCATGTTTTAGACGTTTCCCTGCTCCAACACACCTGATTCAAATGAATGGGTCGTTATCCAGCTCTGCAGAAGCCTGCTAATGACCATTCATTTGAATCAGGTGTGTTGGAGAATGGAAACATCTAAAACAGGCAGGACAGGGTGCCCCTGAGGACCACCAAGGTTGGGAACCACTGTTCTAGGGAGAACACTTTGGCATGCCTCTGCTCTTGTGTGGTTGCTACTGCCTCAAGCCTGGCATCAGTTGGATGTGACGTCGTTAAATATGACTCCCCGTCTGTTGTGGGTTGTGATGGTATTACTAACACCTCTAAAGATTTACACCAAAACCAAGACGAAACCTTCTCCTCAACTTGTGTAAAGCAGTCTGACTGAGTAGGTTCAGCTTGG
Organism: Mallotus villosus; assembly: GCA_903064625.1. NCBI lineage: Eukaryota > Metazoa > Chordata > Actinopteri > Osmeriformes > Salangidae > Mallotus > Mallotus villosus. Next base: position 194,252 of record CAEFZP010003026.1, read on the forward strand.
TGTGTTGCCTTGCAGTTGTGACAGCATGGTTGGACGTTTTGTTCCCCTTCACTATTCAATCCATCATCTGGTGTGAGAGAAGAGATGGAGTAATGTCTGTTGTCTGTCTGGTGTCTGCAGTTACTGGATGTGTTATGAGTGACCATGAACACATCCAGTTACTGCTGGTGAGTTATGAGTGACCATGAACACATCCAGTTACTGCTGGTGAGTTATGAGTGACCATGAACACATCCAGTTACTGCTGGTGAGTTATGAGTGACCATGAACACATCCAGTTACTGCTGGTGAGTTATGAGTGACCATGAACACATCCAGTTACTGCTGGTGAGTTATGAGTGACCATGAACACATCCAGTTACTGCTGGTGAGTTATGAGTGACCATGAACACATCCAGTTACTGCTGGTGAGTTATGAGTTCACATCCAGTTACTGCTGGTGAGTTATGAGTGCACATCCAGTTACTGCTGGTGAGTTATGAGTGCACATCCAGTGTTACTGCTGGTGAGTTATGAGTGACGATGAACACATCCAGTTACTGCTGGTGAGTTATGAGTTCACATCCAGTTACTGCTGGTGAGTTATGAGTGCACATCCAGTTACTGCTGGTGAGTTAGGAGTGCACATCCAGTTACTGCTGGTGAGTTATGAGTGCACATCCAGTGTTACTGCTGGTGAGTTATGAGTGACCATGAACACATCCAGTTACTGCTGGTGAGTTATGAGTGCACATCCAGTTACTGCTGGTGAGTTATGAGTGCACATCCAGTTACTGCTGGTGAGTTATGAGTGCACATCCAGTTACTGCTGGTGAGTTATGAGTGCACATCCAGTTACTGCTGGTGAGTTATGAGTGCACATCCAGTGTTACTGCTGGTGAGTTAGGAGTGCACATCCAGTTACTGCTGGTGAGTTATGAGTGCACATCCAGTTACTGCTGGTGAGTTATGAGTGCACATGAACACATTCAGGAGATGACGCCAGGATTGTTTTGAAATCTGAAAGCAAGTTTTTTGGGCAAAGAACTTCACATTCAGTTGCAACTTAAATTTGGGTCTGAAACTATTTCGCTTTAATGGAGCTAATAAATTGCTACTGGAGAGTATTCCCTGACTATATAGCTCACGGATGAATTTATTGAAAACATTAAAAGACCTTGCATAAACTGCCTTGACTCTGCTCGGAAATCCCTCTAATAGGCGTTGCAACATTAATGCTGGATTTATTTCCACTCAGCCACAAGAGCATAAGTGAGTTCAGGCATTGATGTTAGGCAAAGAGGCCCGGCTAACAGAGCGTTGAGATTTCTCACTGTGTTGGATGGAGTTGAGATCAGGCCTTTGGGACTTGTGATGTTTAGTATCTGTCAAGTAACAGCACTCATATTACGCATAATATTGATTTCGATGCACTGGAACACATTCACACACAGACGTGTCAAGACCAAGGTCCTTCTTTTCCGTTTTTGGTTTACTTTAGTTCACTCACCTTTCCATTTCTCTTTTGTCTCTCTCTCTCCTCTCGCTCCTCTCTCTCTCTCTCTCTCTCTCTCTCTCTCACAGTCCCAGGCTCCCTCTGTTTCTCCTTTGCTCTCTCTGTCTCTCTCTCTCTCTCTCTCTCAGTCCCAGGCTCCCTCTGTTTCTCCTTTGCTCTCTCTGTCTCTCACCAACTCTGTAACACTCTCCTAGATTTGGGGAGGAGTCGGAGAAGCAGTTTGTTTCCAGCCGGGCTTGTACAAATACTAGAGATACTGTCAGCAGAGTTTGGTCGTGACCCTGCCGACCTCCAGCCGAGTCCAGAAGACCTACATGATGCACTGCTGGGAGAATGGGATCCACGTCCTCTGTTGTGGGCTGATCCTGGGGGGAGCAGGACACCTGGTCGGGGTCAGGACGTCCCAGGCTTCCTACGGACGCTACCTGGGAGTCTCCACCACTGCCAGGAAGATCCCAGCCCGGGTGGCCTGGTTCTTCCAGGAGCTTCCAGCTCTCCTGGTGCCCCTGCTGATGCTGCTGCTCACCACCAGCAGCCCCTCCAGCCTGGGCAGACACCTGCTCCTTGGAACCTTCTGCCTTCACTACTTCCAGAGGTAAGAAGAGTCCAGCAGAGTTGTGGGGGCCAGTCTTGATGGTGTTCTTACTGTACGCACGCAGCAAGCCCCAACAGCTGAGGGAACGATACTGTGTGTTGAAAGGGAATATAAATTCATGACACGCATCTGTGATCTTTTTTTTGGAACTTATATTCGAATTGGCCGTATGTATACTGCATCTATTTCTTCTCAGCAAGTGGAAATGTGAGACCCGTCTCTAATTTCACCCAGATAATAAGATGGGGACTTTGAATAGAGGGCTTTGAATAAGGATAGAGGCCTCACTGGTGGGGTAATCCCACAGCCAGAAACACCCGCAGGAATGCACTGGTGACCTGCCACACCGGGGGGGGGAAATGTCTGTGGTGCCATAAAAAGTCCAAACTGTCAATATGCCAACATAAAAATAAATTGCTACACCACGTGAATGTCACGTTTTTTTTGTTACATTTTCTTTACTAACCTGTGACAATCAGGTCTGTTTTCCACCCCCTGCAGGGTTTTTGTGTATTCCCTGCTCACCAAGGGTCAGCCCTTCCCCTTGGATGTGATGCTGACAGCTGCCCTGTTCTGCACTGTGAATGGGTTTCTGCAAGCACATTATCTGCTACACTGTGCCCTGTATGACGAGGACTGGGCGTCCGACTGCCGTTTTGTGATGGGTGAGAGAGGCAGATCTCAAAATGGCCGTATTTCACCAAAAATGTTGTCTCTTTTGGTAAACAGTTTCCTCGCAACAGATAATTGCCAATTAGAAAACATTCTTACCTCATAAGTATGATTTTTTCTTCTTCTAGGTTTGATGATATTTCTCATCGGAATGGCCATTAACATCCACAGCGACTATATTCTACGCAACCTACGGAAATCAGGAGAGGTTGTGTATAAGATTCCTAAAGGTGATTATGTACAATACAATGTCATGTAACACTTACCACCAGACTTGTAGATATCGTGGTCTTTTACAACGCTATCCATAACGTCTTCCTGTTTTCTATCGCAGGAGGCCTGTTTGAGTACGTGTCTGGAGCTAACTACTTTGGGGAGATCTTGGAATGGTTTGGTTACGCCATCGCCACCTGGTCACTCCCAACTCTCTCATTCGCCCTGTTCAGTTTATGCTTTATTGGACCGCGGGCATACCATCATCACAGGTACGTAACCAAGAAAGAGGCTCGACAGTAAAGTAGATCAAATCAAAAGTATTTCATTAACCCAGACTAACTCGTCCATGTCCTTGATCCTATCGTCACAGGTTTTACCACGAACACTTCAAAGACTATCCCAAGTTACGAAAAGCTCTGATTCCGTTCATCTTTTGAAAGAGGACGGCGAGGGACGTTCTACGATATTAATTGACTTTAGGAATGCTCGTTATATACTTGTGTCGTTTCAATGCCTGTGCTTCCCGATCCGTCCCAAGGACAAACGCACTCACCTAGATATACTCATACAACTGTCTGTTATTTCTGTGTGTTTCAAATTGTGCCCCCCCCCATAATCCTGATCATTATTATCAGAACTTGCACTAGACGCTCACTTCTGCTCCTACCTTTCCCTTGTAATCTTCATCTGTATAATCATTCACGATGACTTCAGTCCCATAGCATGCAGTCGGGTCAGAACATTACTCCATCTCTGAACACCTTTCTACAAATACAGCAGTAGTCTTGACAGGTCATTTGCATGGTCAAACAGAAAACAATGAAGGGAAGATGAACAGGTATAACATGTATAAGAGGTATAACAGGTATGGCAGGTATAACAGGTATGACAAAATAAGTTAATAAACTCTTTATTTTCTTTAACCCATGGCTTTTCTAGTATTTTCTCTTTTCGGCTTAACATGATACTATTATTTAATAATATCAAAGTTAAACTTCCAAATATATGAAATATATTGACATATTCATGAAAGACATTCATATTGATTGATTTTGATCTTCTATGATTTCTATTGAAGTATTTACAAAATCCTTTCCAAGAAGTATAATTAATAAACACTACTTACACCTAGTGTCAGAAGTAAGGTATTACAAAACAGGCCTACACAGCACATACAGAAAAGACACACAGTATAAACGCTCTAATCAATCAAACATTCCATCACGGAAAAGCACAATCTCACTAGTTTACATCTTGTATGACATACCTAATATCCAACACAAGATTAGCGGTCTCCACGGCAACCTGCAGAGCATTGATCTTGGCTGTGAAAGAGTCCAACACTCGAGGCTTGGCGGCGGACGTTCTACTCACCCCAGCGGGGGGGAACTCCAGGTAGGGGCAGTTAAGGGGGGTCCACTCCAGCCCCGGCCTGTTCTCCAGCAGGCCACACCCACAGGCTCTCGCCGCGTCCCCCCCACCCGCCTTGCGAGGCCTCGTCTCTGGGAACGCTCCACCGGTGAGCATGTGACAGATCCATGAGGCCTTCTTCGCCCTCGTGGTCGAGCGCGCGGGCGACAGACTCCAGCGAGCAGCAGAACGCTCGCGTTCCCAGCAGATACTCGGTCTGAGAACACCCGACTGCACGCGCCGTCTCTGCTCCTCCCTCCAGGCTCTGTGATGGAAACATGAGATGTTGTACCGTGATACTGAAAACACAGTGATGGCCAGCTGCGCCATAGCTCGTGTGTGGCAGTTGGATGTGTGAGGGAGGTGCGGACCTGGTGTCTGATGTGAGTGTGTTGCAGTTGGATGTGTGAGGGAGGTGCGGACCTGGTGTCTGATGTGAGTGTGTTGCAGTCGGATGTGAGAGGGAGGTGCGGTGTCACCTGTATCACCTGGTGTCTGATGTGAGTGTGTTGCAGTTGGATGTGTGAGGGAGGTGCGGACCTGGTGTCTGATGTGAGTGTGTTGCAGTTGGATGTGTGAGGGAGGTGCTGACCTGGTGTCTGATGTGAGTGTGTTGCAGTTGGATGTGTGAGGGAGGTGCTGACCTGGTGTCTGATGTGAGTGTGTTGCAGTTGGATGTGAGAGGGAGGTGCGGTGTCACCTGTATCACCTGGTGTCTGATGTGAGTGTGTTGCAGTCGGATGTGAGAGGGAGGTGCGGTGTCACCTGTATCACCTGGTGTCTAATGTGAGTGTGTTGCAGTCGGATGTGAGAGGGAGGTGCGGTGTCACCTGTATCACCTGGTGTCTGATGTGAGTGTGTTGCAGTCGGATGTGAGAGGGAGGTGCGGTGTCACCTGTATCACCTGGTGTCTGATGTGAGTGTGTTGCAGTCGGATGTGAGAGGGAGGTGTGGTGTCACCTGTATCACCTGGTGTCTGATGTGAGTGTGTTGCAGTCGGATGTGAGAGGGAGGTGCGGTGTCACCTGTATCACCTGGTGTCTGATGTGAGTGTGTTGCAGTTGGATGTGAGAGGGAGGTGCGGTGTCACCTGTGTCACCTGGTGTCTGATGTGAGCAGCCAGGTGTGTCTCTGTGCACCCGCCTCCCAGGAGAGCAGAGGGTTCTCTGAGAGTCAGCCTCAGCACCTGCTCTGCCTTCCCACACGCCACCTGAAATACACCACAGGACATCAGAAGACAGAGAAGACAACCATAACATCCATCAGCAGAATTTCGAGTACAGTAGAGTCAAGTACTCAAACTTGACGCGAAACTTTTATAGAAAACTTTTGACAAAATATTTTTTTAAACCTTCTAAATATTTTTTTTGAACCTTAGAAATTATTTTATTTTCGAAAATGTCTTTGCAACCTTTTAAAAAAACAGTTCTAAACGAAAAGTTGGTTTAAGATACGCCAACACGAAGAAGAACTGCAACAGGAAGTGAGGTCACGCTCACCTTCAGCTCGCTGAGCATGGTGTCGTTCCTGTGGCAGAGGACCATGGTGCAGACGACCGGCTCCCCAGCGGGAAGCAGATGAAGCATCTGTTTGGATCCAAACTGTTTTACGGCCACACCTTTCACCTGTCCGTAGGCCCCAGGTGGGATCGGAGAGTAGAACGTGGAAACAGGCTGAGCACCTAAGAGATGAACTCACAATAAGTTGGGAAACTACATACAGTTTTTGTCTTTGTGGCTGAATAGTTTATTGTCATACAAACCCGTCATCTGAAGGATTGGCTCCACTTGTGTGACTCCTAGTCTCTCTATCACGACGACACCGTGCCTCCTCAGGTAATGCTGCAGGACTGGATGAATCACCTTCTGACAGGCAAACACCACCACGTCCTCCTTCACTGCCTGCTCCCCCAGTTTCAGGAGCTGCCCCAGGACGTCCGACTCTGGATCAGCCCCTGGCTGCACCTCCACAGTCCCCTCGCCCAGACCAGCCAGATCCCCGGAGAGAGACACGTTGAACAACACCAGGCGCAGTCCGACTGACAGCTTGTCCACATTTGTGAGGGAGAGCATGTCTGGTGCCTCCACCAGTAACCCTGGAAACACGACAGAGTGGAGCACAGGCTGCCCCTCGATCGGGACGGTCACAGTCCTGCCGAGACAGACCTTGCCTGGGGAGCTGCATGGGACAGACAGTAAGAAGGCCTGTACAGTCAGTGTGCTGACATGCTGTAGTTCTCTCTCTGTCAGCATACAAGCTGGTTTGCTGGATATTACAGAGTGGGCTAAAGTTACCAGACTCTGGCTACTGGAGTAGTCTATTTTGACTCTACAAGAGCAATCTTCCTGATTAAGATAACGGGTACACATTCCTAATATGTGTCTGTAGACTTTTATTGCAACGCTTCCCCTTAGACCAGACTCCCTCGCTTGGTGAATGAGGGAAAAGCAAAGAATGCCAGTAAACAAACCACAGTCACTAAAACGCGACACATGATTAAGAATCGAAGCTGTGATAAGTTTGAGCAAAGGTTCCGATGACGGAACGGCTTGAAGGAGCACAGAAGACGTAGACGTTGTTAAGACGCGTCCTCCCACGTTGTTGTGTACTTGCTTCAGTCTGCCATTGGGTCCGAAAGAAGACAAGAGGATCTGCCTCATAAGGCTAATTTTACGATAGATTTCACTGTTACTCAACGGACAATCAGTGCAAACCGACGGTGATTTTTTGGAGAGTCGAGACATGGCTCACGACGTTAGCTCAAATGTGCAGCTAGCTAGCAGATATGAGTTACTGTATACTCTGGATCAAATAAAATATTTCAAAGTTGTTTTTAAGCCACTAACGTTAGTACATTCTCCAACTGTGCGGCACGACATCATGGTAATAAATGTAAGGCAATATACATATAAAGTTAAAGATTTAAATTAAGTTGTTGCCGTAAGATAAGCAGTTGCATGGGGGAAAGAAGTGACGTCAGCTGTTCTGCTATCCTATACCTGCCTGACCAGAAATCAACAAAGGGGAGCCGTTGAAATCGGAAAAGTATTGTTTTGCGCCTAATTCCAAATCAATTATACAATACAATCGCTAATATAACATGTGTATCCACATATGGTTGTATATATCGCGAATGATTATGTTTTTATTTAAATTAATAACAGGCTTTTTTCCGGTATTCAACTGTTCCCATGGCAGTGGCGATAGCGTCAGGGTCCCTCATGTCACTTCAAAACATTTGGCGCAAGAATTGGTAGGTTGAAAATAAGAAGGATGAATACTCGATCTAAGATCGATTGAAAACAGAGTGATTAAATTGATTTATAACTAAATTCTGATTGTTTATTACCCAGACAAGGAATGTATACATTTGTATTGCATACGATAACTATGACATATTCTACTTTAATCAGTACAACTTGAAAACGTAGAGCTATCAAGGATTGATTCGCTAAGTAAACTACTAGGCGAGATCTAGCTAGCTAGTCAAGTTAGAGCTAGTATTAGTAAGATAGCTCTAAGATCTAGGTCGGCCAAGTAGTACTAGTGCTACTGTAGTTATTTTTATCACAATAAAATACAATATTTACTAGACTGACCTCGATGCTACGGCACTGAAGACACTGGACAGTTGTCTTAAATTTGGATATCGTTACAGTAGATCACGTTGAGCCACTCCTGCTTGGCTGTAGCACATACTTTGTTTTAATGCCTTGGCTACAATGAAAACTACGTATAACTATTTCTATGACAAATAGTTTGTTTGTAAAATATTGTACCAATAACCAAAATCAAACTTGTTAACTAGGCATGTTTTTGTTAAAACGGTTCCAAACGTGGCACAGATTCGATACATCGACGTCTTTTTTTAATTTTCAGATTACAGACGCTTCCGGTGCCTTTTCAGAATGCCTCCCCACAAGTTTGTCATTAAGGTGAGTGAAAAGATGGGTAGCATTATTAAGCCAACATCAGTCGAAGATTGAGGACAGCAGCACTGGCTATGTTGGTGTCAAAGTAGTAACTAACTATTCCTATTCTAGTACTTGACTAAATCATGATTTATCTTAGTATAGCACTTCTTAAACTAACCACAAGAGGGCAATGTTGATGTACATTTCAAAAGAGTTGATCCTCCTTTTGTAGCTTTTATTTCGCAACCGAGTTTAGCTTGTTGGGGAAAGTCTTGGAGGACTTTCACCACTTAACTTTTACTTTGTGTAAATCAAACTAATGCATGTCATAGTTTGCGATCTCCAAAAGCCTAGTGTTAGACTGTCTTCTTCCACTCTTATTATATCGTAGCCTACGAAACATCCGGCGATCTTAAAGTTCCGTACATTATTCGGTGATACTGGTGTTAATTTTCGCTCCCAAATATAAATAGCCCCAGAGATACAGGGCTGAGGAATCTCTTCTACTAGACACAGCCACAAGCAGCCAGGCCCTGTCAGTAGTAATGCTCCTCAGATGTGTTGCTTAAGTGCAGGAAAAGCCACTAGTCTCCCCTTGTGTTGATGTTTCATTTATTAAAAGTTCGGGGGAAGGATTGAGAGGACGTTTGCACTGATCTCTCTCATCCTCAGCATACCATGTGTGCCTTCTTGACCAAATATTGCCCGCACTCTCTTTATCCTTTTCATATGTCCAGGCTGTTGGATGCATACGTGAGCCTCTCCTCCTTCCTCCCTGGCTCTAGCTAGCTAGCTGTGGGAGAGTGGAACCCTGGAGGTTCACCGAAGGTTTCATTCCCAGCGGGTCACATAATGATACTGTTGTGTTACTTTCCCTGAGAAAACCTGACCACGGAACCACAAACAAGCTTGTTAGGATTGGAAAAAACAAACAATGGCTTTTAAGGCGCTTCTTTTTCCTCTTCTTGCACAAGACAGAAAGATGCCACGTTGTTTGGAGTAAATAAATGATTTTCACTGTTTATACTAGAAGTGAAGGCCTTTCTTCTTTAAAAAGCTACTCACTCAACTAGGATATTATTGACTTATCTACGGCACCAAGTGATTCTCTTGTTTAGGTGGGCTGTACTGCAACGGCGTGTGTGCGTGTGTCTGCGTATGTGTGTGTCTTTGTGGGTGCGTGTGTGTCTGTTTTATGATGCTGGCTCCTCAGATGTTTGGGAGCTGCAGCTCTCCCTGGTCTGATCTGAGGAGCAGCTCTTCCTGGTCTGGTCTGAGGAGCAGCTCTTCCTGGTCTGGTCTGAGGAGCAGCTCTCCCTGGTCTGGTCTGAGGAGCAGCAGCTCTTCCTGGTCTGGTCTGAGGAGCAGCAGCTCTCCCTGGTCTGGTCTGAGGAGCAGCTCTCCTGGTCTGGTCTGAGGAGCAGCTCTCTCCTGGTCTGGTCTGAGGAGCAGCAGCTCTCCCTGGTCTGGTCTGAGGAGCAGCTCTTCCTGGTCTGGTCTGAGGAGCAGCTCTTCCTGGTCTGGTCTGAGGAGCAGCTCCTCCTGATCTGATCTGAGCAGCAGCTCTCCCTGGTCTGATCTGAGGAGCAGCTCTCCCTGGTCTGGTCTGAGGAGCAGCAGCTCTTCCTGGTCTGGTCTGAGGAGCAGCAGCTCTCCCTGGTCTGGTCTGAGGAGCAGCAGCTCTCCCTGGTCTGGTCTGAGGAGCAGCAGCTCTCCCTGGTCTGGTCTGAGGAGCAGCAGCTCTCCCTGGTCTGGTCTGAGGAGCAGCAGCTCTCCCTGGTCTGGTCTGAGGAGCAGCAGCTCTCCCTGGTCTGGTCTGAGGAGCAGCATCTCCTCCTGGTCTGGTCTGAGTGCTCCTGCTCAGAGGATCCTCAGTCACCTCCTCTAGCCTCCCCACAGACCCTCCATGCTCTGGGACATCACCCTCATCACCCTGCAGGGTGGCAGGAGATGTTGAGAGAGGCAGGGAGGCAGGAGATGTTGAGAGAGGCAGGGAGGCAGGAGATGTTGAGAGACGCAGGGAGGGAGGAGATGTTGAGAGAGGCAGGGAGGCAGGAGATGTTGAGAGAGGCAGGGAGGCAGGACATGTTGAGAGAGGCAGGGAGGCAGGAGATGTTGAGAGAGGCAGGGAGGCAGGAAATGTTGAGAGAGGCAGGGAGGCAGGAGATGTTGAGAGAGGCAGGGAGGCAGGAGATGTTGAGAGAGGCAGGGAGGCAGGAGATGTTGTGCTGCAGTGAGAGACTTTGAGGTTCTGCGTCACAGTGCCATGTCAGGTTTGTGTGCTGTTTAGTGTTGGTACTCTACAGACGAGCTTACACCAGACCACACATGACTCGGTTCATCTTCGTCCAGCTCAGAGCAGCGTGATCGGGTGACGGTGGAGGGTGCACGGCGTGGCTGTCTGAGTGGTGTCGAGGAGAGGATACTGTCAGGGACCGTGGTTCCCTGTTTTGCCCCGTGATGTTTACATTCCCGAGCGAGGCTGAGCTCCTCCAGCTTGGTCTTTGTCTCCAGAGGGTCACAGCGGAGCTCCTGTTTGCTGAGTGTTACCTGAGTGTTACCTGAGTGTTACCTGGAGACATTCCTGTCTGTTCTTGCTGCTGGGATTCCTCTCCTGGGCTGTGTCCTGTGTCTCATCCAGCGCACAGCTCTCAGGTGTGCCAGCATCCATGTGAACGGAGGAAACTTTGCACACGAAAACTCCACAGCGGTATAGAACGAACCTTAATCATGACTTGGTGTTTTCACCTCCCTTTAAAGAGGGGCCTGTGACCCGGTTGGGGTCTGTGAGAATGGAAAGGTTGTTCTTTGCCGGGTGTAGGAATGCCAGGTGACTCACTGAGCTGTTCACCCAGAGACCAGGGCCTTCCAGCAGGCCGGTCCCACCCACAGATCTGAAGCGCTCCCCTGGGTAGCTCCCTGAGCTGTGCTCCTCTGTGACTGGGGAGAAAGAGGAGAGATGTACGTTTTATTGAGTGAGACCGCATCTGTTGCCCCCTCTCTCTCAGTGTAAACATGTGTGGCTGGTTAGTGTTAGCCTGCGAGCTAAGTGCAGGCGAAGGGGGTCTGGTTCTTATACGGCGTGATAGCGATGGCAAAGGCCAGGGAGGTGGGGAGGCGTGCTCCGGGCCTCTGGGCCCAGCGCCCAGCTGCGCTGGTGGGACTCTGGGAGAGAGATAAGGGGAAGGTAGCGGGTGTCCTGGGAACTGAGGGTGATGTAGACCAGATCCTTGGACACCAGAGAGAAAAGGGAAAGGCTGCCGCGGCAGTATTGCTTCACCGTTTGTCTGCTTAGTGATTAGACCCAGAAAGTAGAAAGGCTTTGTCGTGCTGGGCCGCAGCGAAGCCGGAGACCGCGAGGGTTGAAAGGTAGTTATTTTTTGGCAGGTCATGCTGATCAGATACTTGCCTAGGGAGGGAACTAGAATAGAAAGGTTAGGTTATCGGGTGCTTTCGTGCTCAGTAGGCGCACACAAAAGGTTGCTGAATGAGACTTGGTATTGAGTAGCAGATTGCCTCTCGTTGTTAGGCTCCACACCCTGTACAACGCTTTCTAAACACTGAAGCAGCAACAAAGAAGAGCTGGCCCAGTTTAGTGTAAAGAGACGAACTTCCTCTGCTTTTAATCGAGTTCTTTTTCTCCCATCACAATCGTCAAAACACAATGTGTGGGTTTCCTAGAGCAAACAGACACTTTGAGCTGAGTGGGTAAGTGTATTTATAGAAATTCATGAGCTCGGTTTGCACAGTAAGGATACCCAAACAGAAACAAGCGACTGTAAACTAACCCCTCTGTCTTATGCCTAAACCTAACCCTAACCAGATGGCCATCATTAGAGAGGCAGTTTGAAACGTTATCGAGCATTTGGGATAACACACAGGACTACCCAAACAGGTATTCGTCACCCATTCAAATCCATATCCAAAGGCCATACATGGATTTCTAATTAGGATGGAATTCTCTGGAAGCCTGTTTTGAGATGAGCTCTGCGCTCGGAGAGGATAAAGAACTTGTGGTTTCCGTTACGTCCGACACAAAAGACCAGGCCTCCTCCACGGCTTCAGGAGACGAGCTCTGAACGGCCTCTTTGGAAGGGCTCATCCCTGGGAAGTCAGAGGTCATCGGAGAGGCCCACCGGTCACTCTTTGTGGTGGAAGATGACAGGGTCACATGACAGGGTCTCTTCTAATCACATGACACAGCTGTGTCCTCAGCCTTTACACCCCCGGGGGGGGGAATGATTCAATTTGTCTTTGTTTTTTGGTAGAGGTTTGTAAAGGTGACAAACCACATGCTGATTGCCTACAGAGACAGAACAGAACTGGAGCTACACTTCCCCACAGGGCAGGTCTAGATAATGAGCTGTTTTACAAGAAGTGTCCCGTAATCAAAGCTTGTTCAGAGTGTGATTGTGTTAGTTTGTTTGCATTCCAGAGGGCCTCCTGCTTTCTGAGAAGCTCGAAAAATCACATGCAGTTTTTGCGTGAGGGACTAATGTTTATCATTAATGTCCTGTTCCCAGTCTGGCCGTGGCGGCTCCTCTAATGTGATAAAAGGAAGCTATTCCACGGCTAGCTGTCTGGCTCGCTGCCCAAACACAACTCAGTCAGGGTAGCGTAGCCTTTCAGGGGGTTTGCTGCCCTGCTTCAGTCCCAAACAACTCCTGCTCTCTCAAAACTGGACGTGTCGATCGCTCTACTCGTGTCTGTCCAGAATCCAGAGTTTTAACGTGTTCTTAAGTAACAAAATAATAATGAAAACAAATGTATTGGCATGTTTTCATGACCTGTCTTTTGGAGATCCGGCCGTTAGCTTCTCTCTGTCTCTGACGGAGTGACTTCATGCCCCATCGGAACTCTGCTGAAGCTGAACATGGCACTTCGGGACTGGGAACATTCCTGACCCCGACTGTAATGCTGGAGGGTCTGATGGAGGCAGGGAGCAGGGCAGAATCTGACGGAGGCAGAGGGCAGGGCAGGGTCTGATGGAGGCAGAGAGTGAGGCAGGGTCTGACGGAGGCAGGGAGCAGGGCAGGGTCTGATGGAGGCAGGGAGCGAGGCAGGGTCTGACGGAGGCAGGGAGCAGGGCAGGGTCTGATGGAGGCAGGGAGCGAGGCAGGGTCTGATGGAGGCAGAGGGCAGGGCAGGGTCTGATGGAGGCAGAGAGCGAGGCAGGGTCTGAGGGAGGCAGGGAGCAGGGCAGGGTCTGATGGAGGCAGGGAGCAGGGCAGGATCTGAGGGAGGCAGAGGGCAGGGCAGGGTCTGATGGAGGCAGAGAGCGAGGCAGGGTCTGAGGGAGGCAGGGAGCAGGGCAGGGTCTGATGGAGGCAGGGAGCAGGGCAGGGTCTGATGGAGGCAGGGAGCAGGGCAGGGTCTGATGGAGGCAGGGAGCAGGGCAGGGTCTGATGGAGGCAGGGAGCAGGGCAGGGTCTGATGGAGGCAGGGAGCGAGGCAGGGTCTGAGGGAGGCAGGGAGCAGGGCAGGGTCTGAGGGAGGCAGGGAGCGAGGCAGGGTCTGACGGAGGCAGGGAGCCGGGCAGGATAGCAGGACAGCAGTCAGCATGTGCAGGGAGTCAGCGTGGGACTTCACGGCCAGTCGCCCCTGCGCTCCGTGATTGACAGCCCCCGGCCCGCGTCCTCTTGCTTTCCCACGCGCTGGTAATTGTCGGGACCAGTCAGCTGAAAGCAGCGGTCATCCGTGGATCACCGTCAGACAAAGGAGGAGAGGGCCGGAGAATGGAGATCTGTCTGTAGAGACCAGCAGATCTCTATCTCTCTAACTCTCCATCTCTCTCTTACTCTCTGTCTCTCTCCCTCTCTCTATCTCTCTCCACACACGCACGCACGCACACACACACACACACACACACACACACACACACACACACACACACACACACACACACACACACACACACACACACACACACACACACACACACACACACAGAGTTGGTATATAACAGAAGCTCTTGTTCATGGCTTTTGTTGTGTTTAAACGGTCCAACCAAGTTAATGAAATGTGTTGTATTAATGTATTCATATTTATTATTAGGGATGGGCATTAGGATGAAGTAACCCTAACCCAGTTTTTGAAAACGACCTCAATATTATCCTTCAAAGTGCAGGCTACCTGACGGTCATTTTAGTTATTAAACTGCCAACCGGGACATTTACATCAAAGTGTACTTCCTTCATCCACCATAAGGGGGCGCTCCCTCCCCGGGGCCGGGTCTGGCTGGGTTGTCACAGCTGCTGCTGGCTCTGACAGCCTTCGTCCTGGCACTCTGAGAACTGGTGTGAGTGTGTGTGTGTGTGTGTGTGTGTGTGTTTCTGTGTGAGAACCATATCAGTTTTTGGGATGCCCAGTCACTAGGCCCACTGACTCATCATGGCGTGCCTCAATTCCCATGCCATATACGGCATCGTCTAGCCTGCTCTTGTGTGTGTGTGATTGTGTGTGTGCCTGTGTGTGTGTGTGATAGTGCTTGTGTGCGTGAACACTCTGTGTCACTCCATTCAGGTAGACGTCTTAAGTGCTTTATCTCTCCTGAGGAGAGCTGTTCCCCTGTGTGGAGCTACGGGTGGTCCAGAGACCATCCATCACAGAGCTGTCCAGAGAGAGAGAGGGAGGGAGGGAGGGAGGGAGGGAGGGAGAGGTAGAGGGAGAGAAGGAGAGAGGGAGAGAGGGAGACAGGGAGAGAGAGAGGGAGGGAGACAGGGAGAGAGAGAGAGAGAGAGGGTTCACACGAGACACAAGGCTAATTTCCCTGCTCTCTGGTGGGCAGGTCCTGTGCTTGTGGAGGCCCTAATCAGGCCGGCTCAGGAGGGATGGAACAGCAACTTAACCAGCCGGAGCTTTTCCTGCCCCTCGGCCTCATGGGAGTTATTGTTGATGACATGGTGACGTAGCGCATCAGGAATCAGCATCGCTGAGGCCCTCTGCTCCCCAGCCCTCTCCTCCCCAGCCCTCTGCTCCCCAGCCCTCTCCCCCTAGCCCTCTCCTCCCCAGCCCTCTCCTCCCAGCCCTCTCCTCCCCAGCCCTCTCCTCCCCAGCCTCTCCTCCCCAGCCCTCTCCTCCCCAGCCCTCTCCCCCCCAGCCCTCTCCTCCCAGCCCCTCTCCTCCCCAGCCCTCTCCTCCCCCAGCCCTCTCCTCCCCAGCCCTCTCCTCCCCAGCCCTCTCCTCCCCAGCCCTCTCCTCCCCCAGACCTCTCCTCCCCAGACCTCTCCTCCCCAGCCCTCTCCTCCCCAGCCCTCTCCTCCCCATCCCTCTCCTCCCCAGCCCTCTCCTCCCCAGCCCTCTCCCCCCAGACCTCTCCTCCCCCAGCCCTCTCCTCCCCAGCCCTCTCCTCCCCCAGCCCTCTCCTCCCCAGCCCTCTCCTCCCCAGCCCTCTCCTCCCCACCCTCTCCTCCCCAGCCCTCTCCTCCCCAGCCCTCTCCTCCCAGCCCTCTCCCTCCCCAGCCCTCTCCTCCCCAGCCCTCTCCTCCCAGCCCTCTCTTCCCCAGCCCTCTCCTCCCCAGCCCTCTCCCCCCCCAGCCCTCTCCTCCCCAGCCCTCTCCTCCCCAGCCCTCTGCTCCACACAGCTGGGCTGTGTTGAGAGACATGAGGAGAGAGATGAGTACAGATGAGATGGGGAAGCTCGTCCCATGTAGGCTGAGGCCTTACTGTAGCAGCCTGGGTGAAATCTGGCCTTGGCCCTTTGCTGTATGTCTTCCCCTCTCTCTCCTTCTCTCTCTCTCTCTCTCTCTCTCTCTCTCTCTCTCTCATCTCCCTCTCTCTCTCTCTCTCTCTCTCTCTCCCTGCCTCTCTCTCTCCCTGCCTCTCATGTCACACAGTCCAGTAAAGCCTGAAAAATGCCACAAAACGTGTATCTATAAAGAGATGAGGAGAGAGTGTAGAGATGGCTAGACGATGAAAGAGAAGAGGAGGGGAGGAAAGAGCGACCTGGGGAGGTGTCTGGGAGGGAGCGGGGTCGTTGCGGGGTCGTGATGGTTTGTCTTCCTGTCACTCACTCTGCCCTTTGTTGTCTGAGCGCGAGCTGCCCTGAGCAACCTGTGGGTGTGTGTGTCTTTGTGTCTCAGTGTGGGAACTATGCGGTGCTGGTGGATCTCTACTCTCTGCCCCTGGGCTCCCAGCTAGACAGCTGGATCACCACGGAGCTCATAAAGGTAAGGAACCAGACAACAGTGTGTGTGTGTGTGTGTGTGTGTGTGTGTCATCCAGTGCCCTGCCTGGTGGGGCAGCTACACAGACAACAGCACCAGGGAGGAATCCACAAGTACCACTGTGTCTTTATCATCTTCATTCTTTTCATTGTCACATGTACTCCCCTCCCGCATCCCCTCTTTCCTCTCCTGCTAGCTCTCCCCCCAGGCCAGCACACCCCCCCCCTCCCTCCCCTTCCCTCCCCCTCATCTTTCCTAGCCTGGGATGAGGCCAGGATCTCCTTTCTCCTGGTGGTTAGTGTCGTGCACACGCTGGGCCCTGTAAACACCAGTACATGTTCACCTCTGACCTCTTGTTCTCCGCAGGAAGTGACAGACCTGATCAGAGGTGCTGTGGACCAGAGAGTGAAGCTGCTTAAAGAGACCTACTACAGGAGAGACTTGCCCAAGCACAAGAGAGAGCTGGCTCCTGCAGAAACACTCTGTGTACAAGGTATCCCCTCCACGTCATGCTGTGACCTGCACACAGGGCCCCACCCTACCATGCCCGCGCTGCTAGGCGCCGTAAACCAGAGGCACGCATACCCCGGGTCTCCACCTTGCCCCCTCTAAACCACCAACCTCGGGATCCTGAGGTTACCCATCGCCACACTCAATCACAATCACAGACTGGGGCACTGTTTCCACTCGCCCTGTTCCAGACAGGTGTGTTTTGTTAAATACAATCTCTGTGTAAACAAAAGTCACATGATTTATCTGAGTTCCTACATTACTGGTAGTATCGGGCTGAACACACAGGAGTGCCTACCGCAGTGGGAACAGCGGTGCTGTGAAGGTACAGCTGTGAGGAGAGAGAGAGACCCGAGAGAGAGTCGCAGAAGGGCCGAGAGAGAGAGCAGAGAGCGAGAGAGAGGGACGAGAGGGGAGTGCAGCGTGTAAGGGTGAAAGAGAGAGAGAGAGAGAGGGAGAGACGACGCGACGAGGCGAGGGAGAGAGAGACGAGGGGGAGGGAGAGAGAGAGAGGGAGAGAGAGGGGAGGAGAGTGGAAGAAATGGATGAGCGAGAAGAGAGAGAGAGAGGGAGGCGACGAGAGTGAAGAGAGAGATGGAGAGACGATGGATGATGAGGTGAGACGAGGGAGAGGGCGAGCGGGTGGCGAGAGAGAGCAGAGTGAGAGTGTGTAATGGTTACCTGGTGTGCAGGAGAGAGAGATGAGGGAGGGAGAGGGGAGAGAGATGCGAGAGGAGAGAGGAGGGGAGAGAGGATTTTTTCCTGTGAGAGTGTAATGGTACCTGTGTGAGGAGAGAGAGATCGCCCCATGACCCCGATTTGGGAGAGGGAGGGACGAGGCGGACTGATGACGACGAGCAGAGAGCGGGAGAGTCTGGGAGAGGGACGAGTGTACAGGTGGGTAGCACTGTGAGCCCGACGCGAGAGGGAGGAGCAGAGGGCTTTTCTATGTAGAGCTGGAGAGGTACAGGGATGATCGGGGAGGACTGAGGACGAGAGACGAGACGCAGATCCGATCGACCATGTAGAGAGATCTGGAGCGCGAGTAGAGCAGGAGTCGGGGAGCGAGATGCGGGAGCGAGGGAGGTCAGAGATCGCACGACGCGTGACCTGGGAGGACGCGAGACATCCGTTGCCTGCAGAGACGAGATGAGAGCACGCGAGAGGGACGAGCGGAGGAGGGAGAGACGACGGGAGAGTGTTGTAAACGGTACCTGTGACGGGTATGGACGCGAGACGAGGGACGGGAGCGAGATGAGGATGATTGAGAGCAGGGACGAGTGAGGGAGAGGGACGGGTGAGCGATGAGCGAGAGGGACGCTCCTCGGAGCGGAGAGGGAGAGGCAGACGAGAGAGAGATTGGAGAGAGAGGGCCGGTGAGGGACGAGGGAGGGAGAGAGGGCGCGAGAGTGGGAGGGAGAGGGAGTGGAGAGAGCGAGAGAGAGGGACGTGAGGGAGAGAAAGGGAGTGAGAGTGTAATGGTTACTGTGAGGAGGCGTTGGGTGGGGAAGGAGGAGGGAAAGACTGAACTAGTCTGGACACGGTGACTATCGACATGCAGGGTGTGACCATGGGGAGGCCTGGGGACATGGAACTGTGTTTGGATTGGCAGCTACCACACAGGTAACCCACACAGGTAACCAGGTATGTTCCTGCAGAGCGGCCTGACATGCCGGCTTCTGTTTCAGCAGAAAAACACTTCTGTTGGCGCCAGGGACACACCTTGTCAAAATATGTGTCGGTTGCATATTGTCGTCACCTAGCAACCGTGCTTATGAATACAGCAAACAATGAAGTGCAATTAATGGCTTTACAAAACGTAATGAGTTACGTATGCTTTATGACTCGTGTCACAGAGCCTGCTGACACGTGAAAAGATTCATTATCTCCTCCTTTAGAAAAGGAAGAGCATATGAACATATTCTCTTTAACGACCCTGCAGGCTGACCCTCTCTCCCAGCTCTGTAGTAGGTAGACAGGTCTCTCACACAGGTAGCAGGTAGACAGGTCTCACACAGGTAGACAGGTCTCACACAGGGGAGCAGGTAGAAGGTCTCACACAGGTAGCAGGTAGACAGGTCCACACAGGTAGCAGGTAGACAGGTCTCACACAGGTAGCAGGTAGACAGGTCTCACACAGTAGAGGTAGCAGGTCTCACACAGGTAGCAGGTAGACAGGTCTCACACAGGTGCAGGTAGAAGGTTCACACAGGTAGCAGGTAGGACAGGTCTCACACAGGTAGCAGGTAGACAGGTCTCACACAGGTAGCAGTAGACAGGTCTCACACAGGTAGCAGGTAGACAGGTCTCACACAGGTAGCAGGTAGACAGGTCTCACACAGGTAGCAGGTTCACACAGGAGCAGGTCTCACACAGGTAGCAGGTAGACAGGTCTCACACAGGTAGACAGGTCTCACACAGGTAGCAGGTAGACAGGTCTCACACGGACAGGTTCACAGGGTAGCAGGTAGGACAGGTCTCACACAGGTAGCAGGTAGACAGGTCTCACACAGGTAGCAGGTAGACAGGTCTCACACAGGGTAGCAGGTAGACAGGTCTCACACAGGGCAGGTAGACAGGTCTCACACAGGTAGCAGGTAGACAGTTCACACAGGTAGCAGGTAGACAGGTCTCACACAGGTAGCAGATAGCACGGTCTCACACAGGTAGCAGGTAGATAGGTCTCACACAGGTAGCAGGTAGACAGGTCTCACACAGGTAGCAGGTAGACAGGTCTCATCACCACAGGTAGCAGGTAGACAGGTCTCACACAGGTCGCGTAGAAGGTAGGTACAGGTACTCACACATGGTAGCAGGTAGACAGGTCTCACACAGGTAGCAGGTACCGAAAGGATCACACAGGCTAGCAGACCCCCTACCCGCAAAGGTCTACACATTACAGGTAGACACGGCCTCCCACAACACACACCCGGTGGCAGCAAAACAGTTAGACAGAGAACTCTCAAACCAGG